>DF361185.1:11613-22155 GCA_000787875.1 Solanum virginianum | reverse complement strand
CCCCCCCCATATATATATGTTTTTGAATTGGAAAAAAATTCAAAAATTTGGTGTTGACTACTGCATTAAAAAAATCCTCGTCTTAAAATTATTTTTAACATACTTATGATCTATCTTTGATACAAATTGCGATAGAGATGAAGACTCACAATTCTTGTTTAAGAGGCCGCAATGGAAGCTTGAAATAAATTATTGTAACGTTAGGGAAAAAATCAAAAAATTAGTATTGATCATTGTGTTGGAAAAAAAAATCCTCAAGGAAACCTCGCCTTTAAATTATTTTCTGAACGAATGTTTGATACAGATGAAGATGGATACTCATCAAACAAGAAAAAAGAATTACCATTGCGGGTTTCTACTTCCTCCATTGCTCTAGCCAGATATGCTAGAAATCATCCAGGTAACCTGCATTCATGCTTGCCCACGTTGTTGCTTTACTATTGTCCCATGAAAGTAAGTTTAAGTTGAGATTGTATTATACTGGAATTGTTCCCGGTGGAGAGTTTGAACAAACTTAATTTGTTTGTCATGTGAATATTAACTATTTTTCTCAATTAGACTATCTCTTGCCCTTTTATTGCAGTGCAACCTGTTTTTTTCTCAATGATATCTCAATATTTGTCAAAAGAAAAATATTACGCCAAATCACAATAAAAGAAATTCCAATAACTGGATTAGAGTGCTTGTGCTCGAATTTGAGAATTTCTATTCAAGTTTTTGACTTCTCAAGATTTATACTCGAAAGAGTGCATAATGGGTCTTTATTAAATTGTTTAGCCTCCTATTGGTATCTGATGCATTAACTTCCAATTCTACATTGAAAGTTTTAGCATATATGGTGATATGCCGGATTTCTTTCCCCCTTTGTAAAAATGACTTTTCATATACAAATTTATGAATTCGTCTATCTCTTCAATTTATTTTCCCTGTCATTTTGCGATTTTTCAATCTATAGGCTCCAAATATTGCAAAAACGACTTTAAATTCATTATCAATCATTCCTTAGTAGGAGTGAAATGAGTTAAACTAACATTTATCTCAAAATATAGAAAGTAATAGTATATATTTATATCATTTTTGGTCAATGTTCATTTGCAACTACAAAAACCTATTTATTCACCCCACGAATGCTTTCTCCTTGTTCACTACGCCCTACATCCATGTGTCCTCCCTTCTCTTGAATATTCTAGATATAAATAAGGGAACTTATTACTTGCCACCAGCCACAAAATAAATAGAGATATAAAAATATATCTACAGAGAAAGATGATTAACAGTAACCATGTTGGTAGTTCAAAAAATGGGGGATTTCATAGTTACTGTAGATCCCCACAATCAACCCCTGCTTGTTCCCCTTCACCTTTATATATATAAGCGCGCGCACACCCCTTCATTCTAAATTATATATTTACACAATTTTCCTTCCTAATTAGAAGCGTCATCTTCCACTGCTCAACAGATACTCCTTCTTCATCCTCAAACAAACAGAAATGGCATTTCCCCCTCTTCATCCTCAACCGCATCCACTTTATCGACTCCTTCTGAACGTCGTGTGCATCAAGCACAAACATACATATGATCTATCTTTGATACAAATTGTGATAGAGATGAGACTCACAGTTCTTGTTTAAGAGGTCGGTATGGAAGTCTGGTCATAAATTATTGTAATCCTGAAAAAAAAATCAAAAAATTGGTATTGACCACTGCATTAGAAAAAAATCTCTCAAGACCTCGTCTTTTAAATTATTTTCTGACATACCTATGATATGTCTTTGATACAAATTGTGATGGATATGAAGACTCACAATTCTTGTTTAAGAGACCGCTATGAAAGCTTGGTCATAAATTATTGTAACCTTGGAAAAAAAAATAAAAAAATTAGTATTGACCAATGCATTAGAAAAAAAATCTCTCAAAGAAACCTCGCCTTTAAATTATTTTATGAACGAATGTTTGATACAGATGAAGATAAATACTCACCAAATAAGAAAAAAGAATTACCACTGCGAATTTCTACTTCCTCCATTGCTTTAATCAGACATGCTAAGAATCATTCAGGTAACCTGCATTTATGCTTGCCCTTGTTGTTGCTTTACCATTGTCCCATGAAAGTAAGTTCAAGTTGATATTATATTATACTGGAATTATTCCTAGTGAAGAGTCTGACCAAATTTGATTTGTTTGACATGTAAATATTAACTACTTTTCTCGATTAGAGTATTTCTTGCCCTTTAGTTGCACTTCAACCTATTTTTTTCTCAACGATATCTCATTATTTTTCAAAAGAAAAAGATTACGCCAAACCACAATTAAAGAAATTTCAATAGTCTGGATCATAAGGCTTTTGCTCGAATCTTAGAATATTTATTCAAGTTTTTGACTTCTCAAAATTTGTACTCTAAAGACTGCATAATGGGTCTTTATTTGTTTAGCCTCCTATTGGTATTTGATGCCTTAATTGCCAATTCTATATTGAAAGTTTTAGCATATATGGTGATATGCCGGGTTTCTTTCCCCCCTTTTTTAAAAATGACTTTTCATATACAAATTTGTGAATTCATCTATTTCTTCAATTTATTTTCCCTGTCATTTTGCAACTTTTCAATCTATAGATTCTAAATATTGCAGAAACGACTTTAAATTCATTATCAATCATTCCTTAACGGAAGTGAAATGAGTTAAATTGAGATTTATTTCAAAATGGAGAAAGTAATAGTATATACTTATGTCGTTTTTTGTCAATGTTCATTTGCAACTGCAAAAGCCTATTTATTTCCCCATGAATGCCTTCTCCTCGTTCACTACGCCCTACATCCACGTGTCCTCCTTCCTTTTGAATATCCTAACTATAAATAAGGCAACTTATTACTTGCCATGAACCACAAACTAAATAGAGTTATAAATATATATCTATAGAGAGAGATGATTAACAGTAACCATGTTGGTGGTTCAGGAAATGGGGGATTTAATAGTTATTGTAGATCCCCACAACCAAACCCTGCCTGTTCCCCTTTACCTGGTATGATATATAATTAACTTCTCTTTTGTTTTTTTACAAATTAATTGCACATTACACACACACTCTCTCCCTTTATATATATAGACACACGCACATACACACACGCCCCTTCATATGATGCATGTACATTTGAAATTATATATATTGAATATGCTATTGTTGAATATTTGTGCAGCTTTACTAGCCCGTTATATTCCTTGAGCCAAAAAAAAATAAAATAGCAAGATGCCTTGAAAATATACATAAAAGAGAATGAAATATAATTGCTTTCTCCATCTATTTTTATTTATTCGATATACTATTTTAAGATTCTCAATAATATTTGTGTTTACACTTAGTTACTAATTTACTCTTATTATTAAATATATTTATTTTTTATTATATTTTTTAGAGCACTATATTTATAATTGTTCTTGTCATTTACTACTTAATCTGTGTGCTAAGTCAATAAGGGATTATTAAATAATAAATAAAGATAAATGAGAAGAAAATATTAAAGTAATGTTAGGATCACACCAAAACGTTTGTTGCATAAAATGGGTCTTTTACCTAACAATTTAAAGCGTTTCTATATAATTAAATTTAAATAAAAATCAAAACAAATATTATATTTAAACTAACAATATTCTACTTATCAGCACACTATAGAGGAGGAAGATCGAAAATAGAAACTTTACCTTTGAGAGCTAATCAGAAGAGGATGCCCACTAAGTTGATGAAGAAAACTTATGACCCAAAAAATGTTTAAACAACCATCAAAACATGGTGCTGATGCTAATTTTACTCTAAATGGTTTAAGATTACAAGTCATTTAAGGGGTCATTTGTATAATGTATTAAAAAAAATATATATGCATTAACTAAGGGGTCATTAGGTTAGAGTAGGTTGTCTCGGGATTAACTATCTCGGGATAATTTATCGTTATCACACCTTATATATAGAATAACTTATTTCCATCACTAAAATATAAATGGCATGATAAATAATTTCATGACTATCTCATAACTCCAACCAAGCACGAGATAAAAAATAAACTTATATTTGATCTTGAGATTACTATACCTTATATTTAAAACCAAACGATTCCTAAATGTATTAGTAGTACTTTATTTAGTACATTTTTTCATGATATATACTAATACTTGCATTAGTTATTCACTATATTATGTATAAAATGTGTATTATTAATATCATGTATTTCTAAGTATTAGTAATGTGAATGGATCTAATACATGTATCAGCATAGTTAAAGATCCAATTGTCCCTCAATTTTTTTTTACATCTTTTCCATTATATTTATAGAGGATATCTTTGTAAATAAATATTTTTCTAAAAATATTATGCAATACATATTATTTTTAATACACCAAATCAAATAATACATAAAAAAAAATATCTCTTCATAATTTACAAGCATTAGTAATACACTGTACTTAGGCTTATTTTTATACACTACTATCCAAACAACCTTGAGTGTGTTTATTTCATATTTATATAATGAAATATAAGTATTTCTTGATTTGAATGGACCTTAATTGTTATGATTTTGAACAAAGTTTTAATATTATTAAGATGTATTTTTGTATGAATAATCTTAATAGCCACTAAATTTATTATCACCTATCACCACTATCAACTATTTCAACTCTCTCAAACACCACCATCATCATTAATCACTATTATTGTCAACAACTACAATTAATCATGATCATACCTATTACTCATATTATTATAATTATATTCATTGCTATCACTGTAATAGTCAACCTCTATTCCTTTTATTATTCTTTTTGTCTCAATTTATATAAGTTACTTTGACTTGATATGAAGTTTAAGAAAAAAAGAAATAAAAACTTTTGAAATTTGTGGTCTAAATAAGTCATAGATATTTGTGCGATTGAAAATCATTTTACTAAGGATAAAATAAATATTTTAAAATTAAATTGTTACTAAATATAAACATGCGTCATTTCTTTTGAACACTAACTAAAAATGAAAGTAAGTCATATAAAGTGGGACAAAGTGAGTAATAATTATCTTCATTGTCACACACATTCTTTTATTATCACCACCAACTGTCAACTACTAACATCAACAAATTTCATTGCCACAATTATTGTCACCATTGAGCCAATAAGTGCAACACCAACCGCCTCTACCATCATAATTATCACCCGACTATTGTCATTGGCACGCCAAACACTAAACTATCACCCATCTCCGTCATTATAACTATCACCATCTTTACCATCACAATTGTTAGCACCATCATTACTAACCACTAGCACTAACCATCACCATTACTATCCCTACAAAACCATCTTCCATCACCAGCAAATATAAATGTTTTAGTAACGTTTTTAATTAAATAATAAGTTAACTCTATTATTAAATACCTTTATATTTGGATTATATTTACAAATAAATAAATTATGCACATTTAGATATTGAAAGACAAATAATTTAAATTATTTAGTGTTTAAATTTACAGACAACATCTTAATTATTCAAATATGTGCATTCACATTCAAACATTTAAATCTTAATGAAAACGTATGAGACTTTAGTCCGCTGTGCTAAATGTAGATATTCAATTTTACTTGTTAAGTTTGAAAAATCATGAGATAATTCACAATATATCTTATGTTTGGTGTGGAAGAGATGTTTTTCGGAAAATATTTTCCTATTTTCTTATGTTTGATTGATCAAAATATTTGGAAAACATTTTCTAGAGGAATGAGAAAAATGAGTCCTCTAATAGAAGAAGAACGAAAAATAAGTTGCATAAGTGTTGTTCCAAGTTTATTGTCTCCTCCTCATTCACACAATCCACCCAACTCCCACTCATGACCCACAATCCTAACCCTAACTCGTCCCATCTTTATATTTTTGCTAAATAACATATAAATACTTTTAAAATAATTATTTCTCACTTAATCATCAAATACTAAAAAAGAAGTGTTTACATGATTTACAATAAAAAGGTAGACTAATACAGAAAGGCCCTCCCAAACTTGAAAGTGTTGGACCCAACAAAGGCACAAAGCCCATATTTTGGAATTACATAAAATGCAACTATGCAAAGTGTGGTTCATAAGAGTACCACATCGCAATGTAACTGAGTAAGCCAAGCGCTGGAAGCAGTATATAAGGAGATTGTGCTATTTTCAATAAACCACGCAGCCACGCAGTGAGCATATAGCGAACTATTCTTTTGCCTTTTACTAAAGAATACTGTGTGCGCGTTGCAACTAAGTAGCATATGCCAATTTTTGAAGGGATTTTCTTAATTGAGGATCCATAATTCTATTAACAAAGATTTGTGGGTTGATTTTTATCAAGTTTAGCCTTCAATATGGATGAACTAGTTTCATTTCGAGTTTTCCACATTTTTCATGCTTAGTACTCTTCATCTCTTAACAAAAAAAAGGGAGTAATTGTTGCAAAGCAGCATGTAAATAAATAACTCGATGAATGGCATTATTTGAAAATTCAAATAAGAGAAATTTATACACGAACTTTCCCCATATTATCTACACAACTTTTTTTTATTATTATTATTTAAATTAATATGACGTCCTTTCTGCTTATGGGTTTTGCGATGAGGGTTCCCAGGAAATAGATTTTCTACTTCTATGAGGTAATGGTAAGGTCTGCGTATATTTTATCCTCCCCTCCTCAGACCCTACCTATGAAATTTTAATGAATATGTTGTTATTGTTGTTAAATCAATATGGCCCATGACCCCTTTTATTAGCAAAATAAAGTTCTTAATACTATTATCTACACAACTAAAGAATTGAAACCCCATATAACAAAATTAAAGAATTGAACCTTGCACCTTTCTCCCCTATCAACATAATTAAAGAATTGAATCCTAAACAACAACAGCAACATACCCAGTAAAATCTCATAAACAGTAAGGCTCAAAGTAAATATATAAATAAGTAAATAAATAAAAGTATAATATAGCACACGAGTATAATACAATTTAAACCTAAAGGCAAGTAAATACTGACTACAAAATTAAACCTAAAGGCAAGTAAAGAATTGAATCCTAGTACTACAAAATTAAAGAATTGAACCTAGCACCTTTATCCCTATCAACCTAATTAAAGAATTGAATCCTTGTACTGAGTAATTGATAAGGATGAAGTTGCTCACGTCTAATCAGGAAGGTCATTGGTCCAACCCACCAAAATAATTTTCTTTATAGAAATACAATTTAGATAGCATATAATAAACTTTTGAAATTTGATTTTTTTAAAATTACTTAGCGTATCAGACTTATTTCTTTTTAAAACCCCTTTCGTCCCTACACATTTTGGCCGACAAAAAAAATATAATATTTTAATCTATCATCATAATTTAAAAGATATTTTGCACAAAACAAAGACAAAGAAAGAACCTTATCGCTACCTTATTAGCAAGAAACAGTAGGAAACAATCAAAATGAGCCCACAACATTCTAGAAGGTGATGATTAAATTTAAATTTGAATAAGAAAATAAGGGGATGGTGAGCCAGTACTGCGGCATACACCAACCTCGATAACCGTGCCCATTGTTCACAACACGCAAATATGCTATCTCCATATTCAATATTCGTATTTGATATCTCATTAAATTTAAATTTATGCTAAAAGTTACTCATTAAAAAGTAAAATCCTCATTTACTATTAGAATTTTAATTAAATTTAAATTTACTTTATAAAATATCATTGTATAAGATAAACGCTCCCTAACAAATAAGAACCCAAATTTAAAGAAATTCAAGACCAAATTTTTTTTTGCTAAGGATCAAAAGCAAACAAAATCAATTATTCTCTCTATTTTATATTAGTGAATATTTTTAGGACAAACACATATGTAGCCCCTTTAATTTGGCCTTAAATTTTATTTTGGCACTCCAACTCAACCTTGTTCCATTTTAATCCTTCAATTCTAATTTTTATGTTTCATTTTGACACTTCTATCTAAGGAATCAACAAAATGGGAGAGAATATATTTCACATGGAATAAAAGTCAATTAAAAATACATACACAACTCCTCTAACTTGACTTTATTTTTTATTTTTGACACTTTATCTTGTCTTATTTTTATTTTAACCTTTCAACTTTATCTTTTATGTATCATTTAAACACGATTAACTAATTTTATAAAAAAAATTATTTTAATATTTATTTTTTATTCTTTATTTTTTATTTTTAATATCAACGTTTGTCTGTTAGTTTTCAAAAAGAATTCCTTAAAGAATTGATGATAGACAACTTTTTTAAAAATTAATTTTTTTTGAGTTTCTCTATATTTCTTTTTTAAAAATAACAAAGAAAAGTGTGTCGTTTTTTTTAAATAATCAAGTAAATTAAACAACATAATATATTTTATATTTTCTCATATTCAAGTTTTGTGATTTAACTCACAAAGTTTTGTGGATACAAAAAATGTGAACTAGTATTTGAGTTAAATCCACAAAGCTTGAACGTGAAAAAAGAAATAAAAATATTTGATGTTATTTAATTTAATTAATTAGCAAAAAAAAAATCAACACACTTTCCTTAGTTATTTTTTTAAAAAAAAGTTATAGAGTAACTCTAAAAAAGAAAAAAAAAACTTAAAAATTGTCTATTGATTCTTTAAGAATTTTTTTTAAAACTAACGACAAACGTCGATTATAGAATTAAAAAATAAAAATAAAGAAAAAATAAAAAATAAATAAAAAAATTAGTAATTGTGTTTAAATGCTACATAAAAAAATAAAGTTGAAATGTCAAAATAGAACAAAGGCAAGAAGAAAAAGTGTCAAAATAAAAAATAAAGTCAAGTTAGAGAGATTTTAAGGGAAAAGACTCAAATATGACATGCAACTTTGAGAAAAAACTCATTTATGTTATCCGTTAAAAGTTTGGCTCATTTATGCCATTATCGTTTGAGAAAAGATTCATCTATGCCATTATTTTTTAACTCCGATTTTGCAAAACTACTTAAACAACTTTAAACACTTTTAAATTAGAGTTTTAGATCAAATGTAGTTTTTTTTTGTCATTCTTCTCCAAGAATGCCAAGAACACATGAAGAACGCTAAGAACTCTCAAATTTTTAAATTCTTCAAATATTCACGAAATCACCCCAAATTTCAAGAGTAGCGTTCCTCCAAGTTAGATACCAAAACTCATTATTTTTTGAGGTCAAATTCAACCTAATTCAACAAGATCTATTTGAAATTTTTCTCCAAAGTTTCACAACTTCAGGTGAAAAAAATATTCCCCCTCCCCCCCAAAAAAAAAAAAATCAGTCCCAAAATTTTAAAAATTTGCTTTGATTCATGTTTTTTTTTGTTATTGTTTGTATTAAATCTTTATTCCTTAGTATTTTTCGAGTCTATGTTCAAAATTTCATATAATTTAGAGTTGAGAAGAAAATTTACCGTTGAAGAAGGTTAAAATTCTGATACTTTGAAGAAAAATTTCAAGTATGTCTTGTTGAGTTATGTTGAAATTGAGCTAAAAAAATATTGAGTTTTGGTATCTAGCTTAGAGAAATGCTACTCTTGAAATTTGGGATGATTTCATGAATATTTGAAGAATTTAAACTTTTGGGAGTTCTTGGTAGTCTTCATGTGTGCCTGACATTTTTGAATAAGAATGGCCAAAAAAATTACATTTGATCCAAAACTCTAATTGAAAAATGTTTAAAGTTGTTTTAAGTGGTTTTGCAAAATCGGAGTTAAAAATAATGGCATAGATGAACCTTTTCTCAAACAGTAATGACATAAATGAGTTAAATTTTAATGGATGATATAAATGAACCTTTTCTCAATATTCAATGACATATTTAAGCTTTTTTTCCTATTTTTAATTGGTTTTTATGCCATATCATGACATTTGAAGTACACTCTCCCCCATCTTGTTGATTCCTTGGATAGAAGTGTCATAATGGAACACAAAAATTAGAGTTGAAGGTTAAAATCGAACAAGATTAAATTAGAGTGACAAAATAAAATTTAAGGCCAAATTTAAAAAGCTACATATGTGTTTGGCCATATTTTTACCTTCATATGTCTCTTAAAAATAACAAATAAAAATATGTTTTACTGATTGACACCTTAATTTTTTTTCTTTTTTGAAACTTTACAATTTACTTATATTTTTAATAAAAAATCAATTTTAAAGATAAGATAATTAAAGAAATACTTTCTTTGTCCTATTTTATTGGCACATTTTCCTTTTCGATTCATCCTAAAGAGAATTTCACCTTATTCTAACTGGAAATAACTTAATTTTAGAATTCTTCTTTTACCTTGATGAAATAATTCTCTATTAATCAGAAAGTAGATCTCAAAAGTCTTTTTTTCCTTAAAATTATGTGCCAATCAAAAAATTCATATAAAATAATATTGAATATTTAACAAATAATTTGAGATAATAATTTTAAATAATATCAACGATATTATATGGTATGGAGTATAAATCTAAATAAACTATAAACTGAATCTTAGTATAAAAGTTAAGTACCCGGAATCCG
>DF361185.1:0-11584 GCA_000787875.1 Solanum virginianum | reverse complement strand
CGTGTTAAATTCTAATACTATTCTATTATTTCAATTGATAATCAAAAATTAAAATAAAGAGGTTGTATTCGTGATTCTGTCAAGATGTTGGAACAGCAAGCCAATCACGTGATAATAGCCTACTTACTGAAAAAGTGAGCATTCAAGATGCGACCGATAATAATTACTACTCTTTACGTGATATTTAATTCGTCTAAAAAAGAATGTTATTTTATTTTAATTAAAAATAATTTAATTTTAATCACATATTTCAAAAAAAAATTTCTAAAATATTATGCTAAATCAAAACATGTCATATAAAATAAAATGGACATAGTACTAATAAAGTGGTTAAAGAATTAAAAATTAAATTAAAAAATATATTTTTATTTTTATTAAATAAATTTCTGATGCAATGCATATATATTAAAAATAATTTAAATCATATGTTTCATGATTGTCCGTGAAATTAAAGGAAGTAGCAAAGAAACATATTATTTTAATTCTTTCTTTCTATTTATGCCCGTGAATACACTTGGAATATTTATTTACTTTATTTTGGTCATTTCTAATTTAATACCATATTTTTGCCTTAAGCGTTATTTTAGATCATAAATTTTAAAAATAAAAAATTATTAAATATCATATCAAGTGAAAGAATACCACAAAATAATATGAGGGGAGCATATTACATGTGTGAATAGTATTATATCAAATTTAATGTGACATTATTTCTTAACATCAAACCACTGTTTATTAGGTATTTTATTATTATCTCTGTTTTAATTTATGTAGTACCATTCTTTTTTAGTCTGTCACAAAAATAATGTCACCTTACGATAATTGAAAATATTTTTAAATGATTTACAATTGTACAAATATTTAAGGATTGTGTTAGACTAACAAATTTTAAAAGTCTTATTTTTTTTCTTAAACACTATATCAAGTCAAACAGTGCCACATAAAATAGAATAAAGAGAATATTATTAATATATTATATACTTCCTTTATTCCATTTTATATGACATCTTCTTTTTAGTCTATCTAAAAAGATATTATCTTATTATAATTAAAAATAATTTAATTTTAATTTTTTTATCCTAATAAAATAATTTTTAATTATATAAATCTTTAGAGATTATTTTAAATCAAAAATTTTAAAATTTTATTTTTTAATATCATGCAAAATAAAAGAGTTTCTTCAAAAATGAAATGAAGAGAGCAACACTTTTGATGACAAAGGAAAATGTTAATATTCATTTTCATGTAAACTTAATTTAAATGAATAAATTTAATGTCATGGGTTGAAAGATGTTTGTGAACACCGCATTTTTTTAAAAAATGACCAAAATTTCATCGAGTTCTCCGCAAACGATTGTTACGTGTCCGCTCCGCTATAAAAGGAAACTTACTACCGCCTACCGCTTCGAACCTTGTATAATTCCATAAAAAAGGGCTTAACTTTCTCCATCACTCCCATTCCACTTTTCTGCACCATGGCCGATGCATCTGTAACGCCGCCTACTGACGCCGTCACGACGCCACCTTCTAGTACTGATCCAGTAAGCACGACGCCACCTAGCAGTACGGATCCTGTAAGCACGACGCCACCTAGCAGTACGGATCCTGTAAGCACAACGCCACCTACTAATACGGATCCTGTAAGTGCACAACGCCTTTTGTGTTTTTCATCGTATTAGAGTTGAATCAATTGTAATTTTCAATTGTTTGTTACTGGACATCTAGAGGAAATAGCATCGTTTTAGTGTGGGATGTAAGTTCATATTATATTATTCACGGTTCATTTATTTAGATCTAAATTGTTCAATTAATCGCTGGAATGAATTGTTATCTCGTTATTTTGAGGTGTTCAATTATCTCCATATTAATTGAGGAATGAGATGTTGATTTTGACGGGTTGATTTCTTAGATTTTTACTAGGTAGTTAGCTATCAAAGCAACTCATTTTATACATGAATCCTTATGAACAAAGGCGATACTGTAAACGGATTAATTTATGCCTGCAACATAGGTAGAGCATTAGTTGTATAATTTGTCGATTATAATTTCTTTTTTGCCTGAATTGCTCGAGATGTGTTTTCTCAACCTATAAGCATTCAGCACTTTTTAAGTTCTAATTTGTACCTGATTGTATATAATTGAAGGTAGCAGAAGATGAGAAGAAACTCAAATACCTGGATTTCGTTCAAGTTGCAGCGCTGTATGTGATTGTTTGCTTCTCAACTTTGTATGAATACGGCAAAGAGAACTCTGGCCCGTTGAAACCTGGTGTACAGGCCGTAGAAGCCTTGGACTGTGTATATGCATGTCTTACTTACCTGTTTTCGTTTTGTATATTTTCTCGTGGTGTCCAATATTAGCAATCACTTAGTGTTACTGACTAGACCAAAGTATTAATGAATAGGAAAGATATTCTTTAACAAGATTCGATTAATGTGTTCTTGTCTAATCCCATACTGTCTACATCGTACCATATTTTTCAGCTGAAAGTTTCCTGGAATAGAGAGTATCTAGGGTCGATTGAGCCATAAAAATGACTTCTCTGAGACAGAGCATCGATAAATTCACTAAAATTGATTAAACATTGTAAATTTTGAAATCATGAGGAATGAATTTCAGTGGAAAGGATTTGAAAGGTTGAATCTATGCAGGTGGCAGACTTGATGAAAGACGTTGACAGCCATGTTCCGTCTCCACTGAAGCAGGCATCATCCAAAGCTCTGTTAATAGCTCAGAAGGCTCCAGAATTAGCTCGAGATCTCGCCGGCGAGGTACAGCACGATGGCTTAGTGGACACGGCGAGTCACGTAGCTAAAACACTCTACACAAAGTACGAACCCATAGCAAAGGAACTATACGCAAAATACGAGCCAATGGCTGAGAAGAATGCAGTCTCGGCATGGCGATCTCTTAACAAGCTTCCTTTGTTCCCTCAAGTAGCTCAGATTTTGGTGCCGACGGCTGCTTATTGGAGCGAGAAATACAATCAAGCGGTGACCTGTGCGTCGGAGAGAGGCTACGCGGCGGCGCATTATTTCCCGATTATTCCCGTCGAGAGGATCGCGAAGGTGTTTGAAGGCGGCGCCACCGCAGATAATGAGCAGTCCGGTACTATTGCTCCGGCGCAATGACCAGTTTACATTTCTTTACTGAGGTTTAGCCCATTGGGCTTAATGGGCCGCGGGGTTTAATAACACGAATTATGTTTGTTCGGTAGTAATTGTCCATCCTATATCATAAGCCATATCTCAAATTCCTTAATATAATGCATTTCCTTAATGTACTGTATTAAATAAGTATTCTAAATCACCAAACTTAAATTCAGGAACAAACCATATTATAATCCCTCCTTTTCAGAAAGAGTAGTATAGAATGACTTGAAAGTTTTAAAAAATTGAAAAAAAAATTGTGATCCTAAATTGAAGTTATTTCAAATGTATCAAAATATTAAAGAATATTGTGGTTTTAACATGTCACATGGACAATTAAAATTAAATTGTTATCCCAAAAAAAAAATAGATCATTCTTTTTTAAACAAACTAAAAAAAAGAGGATGTGATACTTTCTTTTAAGTATTAAGTTTTGATCAAATACTTGAAACAAAAAACAGGAATAAAGAGTTTTAGGGTGTATCTAATAAACATTACGAGGATAAGAGTTAGTTTTGTAGCGGTTTACAAATTTATGTTTAGTTTTATTTTTTTCTTTTATTGGAGATAAAGGTCATTGCTATTCAATTTGTAAGTGGTAAATATACTACTTTCATCTCGGGGTACTTACTAAATTAAGATAGAATTAATTATTATTTTTTCATTTTACCCACTATTAATTAGTGTATTAATGATTTTTTTCATTTAATTTAATGTATATTGGTAAAATGAAAAAATTCACTAGTGCATTAATAATGTCTTAATAACAATGTAAAATGAAAAGTGCCCATATAATATAAGACAGAGGAAGTAAACTACGTTGAAAATGATCCATATAGCTGATCAAAATGAAGGCATAGTTCAGTATCTAGGCACTCTTGGCATAAATTACAATCATAAAATGTTTTGTGTGTTTCACTTTAAATGTTTAGTTGGAATAGTTGTTTCACACTGTAATTTTTTTCATGTGACATGAAGAAGCAGCAAGAACATAAAAAAAGACCCAAGATCCAGCAAGAACAAAACGTAAACAACTCAAACAAACACTTACCCAACAAACAACGCAATCCCATAAATAGGATCTGAAGGTGATATTTAACTTGAAAGTAGAGAAATTGTTTCGAACAGACCGTTGGTCAGGCAACACAAACACTTTATTCAAACAAAAAGTTACTAATAAGAATTTGCAAATTCAACTTTGGAAATTTTTCAAACAAATGGTTGTAGTTCTATGACACAATCCATTGAACATGTCCTGGCCCAAGAATAAGTCACAGATCTACGAGACTTTTAGTATCTGACAGGTCGAGAAGACTCCAATAGTGTCAATTGGTTCAATTAATACCAAGTTGTGAAACAATAAATATCAAAAGAATCGCCACTCTAGATGGAGTTGCTCCTTCCTTAACAAGAGGTCACAGATTTGAGCCTTGAATATGAAAAAATCTTTGATAAAAAGCACTCCCTCCGAATGGACCTTATGCGACACGAATCTGAATTAATCGAGCTCGAATATAGGTATCGAATGAAAAATAAAAAAGAATATCAAAAGAACTAAGGGAACTGTCATATCCCTGTGGACCCTTCTATGTAAGATGTATGTCGTTGAATACAAGTACATTAAATGAGAAACATTCGCATTTAAAGCAAGACGAACCTCTTGATTTGATCAGGCAAAAAAGTACATTCAATCACTCAAAATTGACTTTTAACTCATAACAGTAGGAATCCTAAATAGATGGAAAATTAACAGAAGCATTATTCAATAAAATGACAAAGATAATATGCCTTGATATAAGGTCTAACGAACCAAAAATGCAATGCTCATATTAAAACGAAATTTAGTAGATTGAGTACTTCTCGCCAGCTTCCGGCCAAAGCTTCCTGTAGATGGCAATAGCAGTTGGAATTATAGCAGTGAGTGCAAAAGAGAGATGGTCTGAACTGCTTGTCTTCACAGTTACTTGCCCACTGAGCTTGTTATTGATTCCTGCTCGAACAGCTACCTTCGAATTACGTCCCACAGCGAATTGCGCCATACTGTTGAAACCTAGAGCCAAATCACCTCTCCACTTTATGACAGACATAGACAATGTAGACTGTACCTGACCAATTGGGAAGTCTGCCTCTCTCCTCTGCAGTTCAAAGTTTGCACCATAAGCTGTGTCACTCTGAGATCGAACAGTGCCAGCGCTGCCAACTAGAGCGTATTGCTTGCCTAAGATTATTTGATCTTCAACTTTAAGTCCAGTAACCATATTTTCACCTAGAAATGTAACAGAAATCCCGCAGGCAGTCTTGTTCTTCTTCAAGTTTTTGAATTTGGTTTCTCCTCGGACAATGTAGGCAAGTTGCTTTCCTATGCTTTGAATATCAAAGCCAGCCATGGTTGATCCATTTTCACCATGCTTAGCAGAAATAGAAGAGTCCAAATTGATACTGAAATCCTTCTTGTCTTTGGTGATCTGCACTGTAACTGCAGCAGGGAAACGACTTGCAATGGCTAAACTCTGTTCCACATTAACACCATCATAGCCACAATCATGATCCCAGCCATGCGTGTCCAGAACAGGCCTCGCAAGGAACTGTGATGTGGGCTCCAAAAAGCGGTACCTGTAGGCAGGATTATCACTATCAAAAGAAGGTGGGAGGACCATGTCAGGTAAGGGAACTGCTACAGGAGCTGCTGCACCTGCATCAGCTTCTTCCTCTGCATAACCATAGTCAATTGCTGCCTGTTTTCCCTTACTTTTCATTTCTTTCATTCTTCTCAACTCTTCTCTCAACTGTTTCTTCTGAAGGAGCTTGACCCTATAGTCATACTCCTCAAAATACGCCTTCCTCTGTTCTTTGCTGAGCTTAGCGAGCTGAGCCTTCAAAAGAGGCTTAAAGGGAGGAAGCTGGTCATACTCGTCTTCTTCCTCTTGGTCAGAGTCTGACAAATCATCCAAATCAATGTCTGAATCACCATTATCACCACCCTGCTCAGCAGAAAGCTTTGGATGCGGACGTGACTGCAACATTGAGGAAAGCATGTAGGGAAGGGGTGGTGAGCGTGTGCGGAAACCAAAGAGCTTACGGTGATCAAATGGATCTTCAGGCTTTGAAAGGGCACTTGCTTCAGATAAGATCTTCATTGAGTAGCTCAATAGCAGTAATTGAGGCCTCCAGCTCTGGCCATTAGGTAGTATCTTATGTCCTTCCCTATTCCTCCTACAAGATGGATGATTTTCTACCAGAGAAACAGGATTCATCAAACTTGGACTCATCATTCGTAAATCACCTACTGCTTGCCCAATCGACTGCTGAACCACATGAGATCTTTGAGTAACAAACACCTCATAACTTAAAGGGGATCCAGAAGGTCCATCTGGAGGTGCCGAAGCTCCATGTGTGAGGGTGACTATGGCACTTCGCCATATTGATGAGCCAAGACAACTTGTGATAGTCTTCAGCATGGGAAGATCATTCAGATCTCTAGTTTGGGCATCCAGCCGATCAACATAGAGGAAAATATCAGGGGGATTCTTCTTAGTCAATTTCTTTACTGAAGACAAGACACTGCGATTAAAACCCTGTTCCATCACAGAGGCCTTGAGACCAGGTGTATCAAATACCCGAATCTTAACACCATCTACAACACCACTAATCTCTTTCACACTGGTGGTAGCAGGTCCAAAGGCATTAATTGATGTTTTTTCATCTCCAAAGATTGAGTTTATGGTAGCGCTCTTACCAACCCCAGATTTGCCAATAACCAGGATATTCACAGAGAAGTCCAAATCATCTTTCCCCTCTGCTTCAAGCTGGACAGCTCCCATCTTGGCGGCCTCAATGCTAAAAAGTGGACTGTTTTGCCTTCGTGCAATAAGTGTCATCCGGTACAAAACTTGTGCAGCTATGGGCTCATCAGAAGTAAGCCCCAACCTCTGAATAAGCCTCAAAAACTTGACCCTAATCTGCTGTAGTTTCTCCAGTTTCTTCTTCTCTTCTTCACTCAAGTTGTTCTCAGATTCTCCAGTGTTCTGAAGACTGGAATGAGTAAAAAGATTGGGTTGGCTTGGTCGGGGAGCTGGCCTCAGTGACCGGAGTGATGACCCAAGACCAGCAGGACGTTCAACAGAGAATAGTCTTGATCCATCTTGAGACGTGATTGTTATGTTGCCACCATCAGAATCACTACCTGTTGCTGCTTTTAAAAGGGCAGCCAAGGCAGCTGAATCAAACAACTCCTTCCCATCTCCTTCTTCATCAGTATCAGCCTCTTCATCCGAGTCGGTGACAATCTGACCATCAATATCCTGCGAAGCCTCAGCACCAGCATAGGAGCCACCACCAGATTCCCTTTCCAGCTCCTCCATAAACTGTTTGGCAGCTTCAGAGCTTCCAAAAATCATACCATCTGTCTCTCCATCTGAAACTGAGCCTTCAAGGTCAGCTTCTTCATCTATATGATCTTTAGCTTCTCCATCTTGCTCTGAGCCAGTGATCGACCTTGATAAGGCAGATGTTTGACCAGGGACTTCAGCTTCCACTACATCTCCCTCGATGCTTTCTCCGGAATGGTCGCCATTGACATATATAGTTCCAGCCACTGCCTTCTCAGGTTCCAAATTAACACCCTGGATATCCACCCTTTTATCAACATCAGCTTCTTTGATTTTCTCAGTAACAGCTACCACATTGTCAGTCTGAACGTTTCCAGAATCTAATTTTCCAGCACCAACAATGTTATCCACAGGCTTTGATTCTGCAGCTGCAACAATACCATCCACCGCAGGCTTAGAGTTCTGTACATCTACTTCATCAACAGTCATATTTGCCACTTCTTCAATAAGTTGTTTGGTCTCACCAACACCATTTACTGATGTTACATTCTCATCAGTAGTTGCTTCAACATGTTCGTCCACTTCCTTGCTCTCTTTCACATCTCCAACAACAGCAACCCCTGTCCCTGAGACATTGACTTCAATAGCATCCACAACTGCATCTCCTTGGGAAGTAAATTTCTCACCATCTGTTTCAGCCAACAAAGACTCTGACGGTTGTTGAACCGCCTTATTGGATTTTTCAGTATCATCACTATGTATAGCTCTCTCTTCAATGGCTGAGGTAGGTTCCTCAGCCTCCTTCAAATTGGATGAAGCAATAGAACTCTCTTCAATAATTGAAGTAGGTTCCTCCACCTCCTTCAAATCAGATGAAGCAACACTAGTTAAAGCTTCATTTTTTTCATTCTCCAGAGTCTCCTTCACCTCCTCCTGAATGGACCTATCCTCACCCTCTTTCAATTCTATCTTTTCATCCTTCACCTCCTCCTGAGTGGACCTATCCTCACCCTCTTTCGATTCTCCACCTACTGCAACCTCACCACTACTATCTTTCACCTGCTCAATTGAATTCGACTTGTCAACTGAGTCGAATCCTTCAGTATTCCCTTCAGAACCCTCGATTCCCATCCCCAGAGATTTGGTGGCATCAGAGGCACTAGAATCAGGTAACGTATTCCCAATAACAGGAACAGAACCACCAACCCCTTCACCCTTTCCTCCCCCCAAAACCTCAAGTTTTTCAACACCCTCATTCATAGAAACCTCAGAAACAGGCTTCTCTGACTTCAGCATCGAAACATCCGCAGAACCCACTGAGGAATCATTCAACTTCTCTTCACCAATTGATTTTTCTAGGGTTCCCTCATCTGGCAATTCTTGCTGACCACTCACAATTGTTACATCACCTGAAACACCACTAACACTTTTACTCTCACTATTGCTATTACTATTAATATCGGAATCAGTGTTTTCCACATTAATTTTGGGGACATTTTCAATTTCAGTACGATTAGAAGAAACAGAAGAAGAAGAGTTGTCGATGATAGAAGAACCTGGAGAAGAGACAGCAGGAGGAAACGACGTCGCTTCTTCAGAATCCATGGCGGCAACAAGAAGAACAACACCGCTTCTCAACTATGAAGAATTTGAGAAGTGGAAAGATAGCAAGTTCTCTATGGAGAGAACAAAGGAGGGGTTTGGTTCTTGTGTGAGTGAGATAAGAATAAACGATAAGGTTTATACTTGTAATATAGGCACACTATTGGAGGCTTTGGGGTTTTGAGAAATTCCATTCTTTCACAAAAGAAAAAAAAAAATTAAGAAGAAAAATAGTAACAAAAATTATCTTTGATACTACTACAGCTACAACATATCCATCAAAATTTTATAAACGGGGTTCAAAAAAGATAAAAATATACATAGACCTTATCGCTATCTCGTGAAGATAAAAGAATTGTTCCCGAAAGAACCTTGGTTCAAGTGCGCTAAATTTAGATATAAAGAAGACGAAGAAACAAAAATTATCTTTAGTAGTAGGTTTAGAATGATCCTTGAATACATTTCTTTCAAGTTTGATAGTACTCACTCGATTCACTTTTACTTGTTCGATATTTTAAAAATAGATTTTTACTTTTACTTATGATCATTTTTTAATAGATGGATTACCAGCCTGATCAAAGAATAAAATTAAAAAAAAGAGTACCCACCTAAGGCTACATGCCCATTAAGAGCTATATCTGGAATTGAGCTAACTACATAGGCAGAGGGAAACTTTCTTAGAAAGCCTAATAGCAATTAACCGCGTTAGAAACGACAAATCACACTCTGAAAGGAGGTTCCCTCCCAATAGATGTCAGGAGGGAGCAAGGCGCAATTGCTCTATCATCCTCCGACAGCCCCCTATTGTCAAACCATATTTTAAGACAGATATTATGATAAAATATTTATATTAATAATTATTTTTTTAAGGAACATGCAAATTTCAAAATTAATAAATATAAATGAATGACGAAAATAACAGGTAGTTTTCTTTTGTACGCAAACAACTTCATTATGTTACTTCATAATATGTTTCAAATGTTCATATGATGCCAAGGCATCATTTACAATTCAACTTGAAAAAGTAGAACCCCAAGAAATTCTAAGTAGGAGGAAAACAGAAAATTTTGCTAGTTTATGAGTTAGCAATTTTCATGTTGAAGGAATATAAAAATTATTGATATCTTTAAAATTAAAATCTATCAATCTTCATATATTCTTTATGAGTTAGCAATTTTCATGTTGAAGGAATATAAAAATTATTAAAATTATTGATATCTTTAAAAATAAAACCTATCAATCTTCATATATTCTCGCAAGTGATAGTTATTTTCCAAATTAAAATACCATTATCTTCTTTTATAACATTTGCTCTACATTTTTTTGCATTTGATAATAAGATCTAAATTTGTGACCAACCACTTTATAAAGCTCTTTCCAAAGCCTTAAGAATGGCCAATGCTTCAGCAATGTTGACCTCCTCTATAAATTGAATAGGAGTGCAAAGGACATGAAGCAAATATCCACAGTTGTAATACCCCGTACATCAAAAGGTTAAAATTTAGTTAAAAATGTAAGTATGATTTCTAGTGAAATGATGTACGAGTACCATTTATGATTCGTAGTTTGAATTATGGATCATAAATGGGTTCGTGGTTAGGTCAAGGATTTGATGAAAAATTGAGAAGTCTGGATTGGATGTACGAAGAGTCCTTACGGATTATAAAAATGTGTACAATTCGTAAAATAGGTTCCTGATTGAGATTTTTAAAAAAGTGAAATAAAGTTCAACCAGACGAGACTGCTTACGGATAGTAGTTTGATTGACAAATCATAGAAAGGTTTCATAATTTGAATTGTAAAGGTTTAAAATTGGCCAAGTGTTGGGGGTATCGACGAGGGACATCTATGACCTGTTAAAAGAATTACGAGTTATAGATTGAGTCGTAGTTTGGGGACCCAAGTTTCAGGTTTTTTATCTTTTGGGGTGTAACCAGACCGAAACGCCTCCTACTAATCGTAAATGGGTCTACGACTTGTAGACCTATCTCGTAGTCCCCCTCAAACAGTTTGTAATGAAGGAGATTTCTGACTTTTCCTCGTATCCTAGGCCCTAAACTACATCGTTTTGGTTCCTAAATCTACCCTTTTCTATCTAATACTATCCACTTCATTCCCACTCTAAAACTTTCTCCTAAAATTTTGTAAGTCTCTCTACTCCCAAGCGTCTCCATTGAAGTCAACGTTACTGTTTCAAGCTAAATAAATCACTAGCTAATTAATATTATGGAAACTATAACTAAAAATCAATTTTATGAACTATTCTAACTAATTAATGTTATGATGTTGTGAAATGATAGAGACTAGAGTGTCTCCACCAAAGAGAGCTAAAGAGACCACACAATTTTAGGAGATCAAATCGACGAGAGCTTTCGTGCTGATAACGTGTTGTGAAATGATAGAGACTAGAGTGTCTCCACCAAAGAGAGCTAAAGAGACCACACAATTTTAACAAGGTTCGACAAATAATGCCTACGTCCTCAGATACTTCCACTACAAGGGAAA
>DF361186.1:19644-33768 GCA_000787875.1 Solanum virginianum | reverse complement strand
ACAACGATCGCAATTTTAACGAAAAGTTATGATTCGTCGTTCTTATTTCGTTAATTTTTTTTACAATATAAAAAAAAGGTCCTATTCTTTTTTAACATTAATTACTCACTCCTTCAATTATTATCCTAGTAAAAGTGAACAAAGTGTTTAATAATTAAACACTTTCTACTTAAAGGAAAAGTTAGAGCATGTGTATTTATTTGATGTTGTTCCACAAAGCAGTTTTCACAAAATAGAATAATCATTATTATTCGAATTTTAAGAAGTCAAATATATTTTGGTATATGTTTGGTACGGTAACTAATTTAGTTTTCAGTGAGGGCCAAAGCTAATGTGACGCATTTAATTTATTTATGAAGAATGTTCGCATATAATCACATAAAAATATCTTAATTATATTTTATAATTATAGTTTGAATTATTACATTTTGTAAGTATAGTTGTAGCAATATTTGTATAATTCATGCAATATTTGTATATGCTTGTATATTATATTTTGACATTCCGTGCACGATGTTTATAATTCGCTATATAATTCATAGTATTTGTATATTTTGCTATATAATTGATTCACACATAATATTTGTATAAATCGCGTGAATTATACAGAACTCAAACTATAATTATAGCTGGATATTTGCTATGAGCCATAATTAATTCAAATTATAACCATATTAGCTAATTAACTAATAGATATTTACTTATTAATATATTTTTTTTATTTTTTAATTCCTTCTGCAAAATTTGCAACGAACAAAATCAGGAACGGAGGAATAATGTTGATATAAGGCACCTCTTATAAAAATGTATTTAGTCTATTTTTGAGTGAAATGATGTACAAGACATGAAAGGAAATGAGAATGAATGGACCAAAAAATTTATAGTTATCCATCTAATCGAACACAGCTTTTTCTACTGGTAGAATTTGTTGGTATTTAGTATTTATATTAAAATTAATGAATATAACATGTCTTCACTTTCTATTACTAAATTATGTATTAATTTTGATTTTTGACTTAATTATGATAATTAAGATGATTTGATATAAATATGGACAAATCAATATATACTATCGCCCACAGATATAACTATTCCTTCCTTAATCAAAATCTATAGGTTCATATCTAAATTTTGGATATGAAAAAGCTTTCCTCTCGAATAGAGCTTTGTGTTATGTGAATAAAAATTAGTCAAACTCTAATATAATGATCCGACACTTAACCACTAGATGGGAAAAGAAGAACAAGAATGGAGTTTGGCAAATTGGATGCCAAAGCACAAAAAAGGGTGGGTAGATAAGATAAGGCAATACTTTTTCTAAGTCTTTATCTTTTACTAATATTTGTTCTTTCCTTTAATTTTGACCATATATATACATCTTTATCTAGAATGCATTGTCATTTTGAAGGTGATGCCTAGGTTGTTTCCCATCCTAGCTCTCAAGAATTTGTTTCCTAGTCTATATTCAACTCTCTTAAAGTTACAATTATTTTTTCTTTTTCAATTCATCATTTATAATATAAAGGTGGACATTGCTACAAGCATGTTATTCATTTATTTTTTGCTTTTGGAATGTCTCACTTTTTTGTTTCATCATCAACTTGTAAAAGTTCAACTTCTTTCTTCAATTAAAATTACACATGATTTTTTTTAGAAATATTCCTATGTATTCAAGAGGTTAAAATTGAAATATAAAGCAAGAAATTAAATATGGAGGAATTTTTGCATATAATCACTCAAAAATATCTTAATTATATTTAATATATAACTATAATTTGAGTTATTACATTTCGTAACTATAGTTATAACAACGTTTTTATAATTCGCGTAGCATTGTATACATTTGTATAAGTCGCTATATAATCCGCAGTTTTTATATAGAGTTTGTATATTTTGCTATATAATTCGTGCATAGAGTTTGTATAATTCACAATACAATTCATGGTATTTGTATATTTCACTGTACAACTTGATTCACATATACCATTTGTATAAATTGCGCGAATTATACAAAAGCTTAACCTGTAATTACAACTACGTGTTTATTGCACAAGCCCTAATTAATTCAAATTATAGGAATAAATATATGGAATTTTGCATTCAACCATGAGGATTTCGTGGATTCTTTCAAATTGTTTGTACACCAGCTGTTTCCCTTCAATATTTGCTAGCTATACAAATGATGAAAATTTGGAATAAAATAAAGAGGGGATTTTAATTTTAATTACATTATGTCAATTAAACATTGATTAGATTGAGAACAAGAATTAATAGACGTAATACCGCTATTGCTACGTTGAAAGAATACAAGAAAAAAAAAGTCAACATTTTAACTCTATAATTATGCTATAACTACAAGAAAGAAGATTCTCTTCTACTAGATCTAACTTTGGTCTACAATAATATTATTAGTGGTGGAATAAAAATGAAAATTGTACCTAACTTAATCTTAAGCTAAGAGTTTATTTCTTATGGGTATGTCGGACTAATAAATATGTATAGTAGTACTAATTAAAAAATATAAATTATAGAAATAGGATTAGGGTAGTTGTTAGGGTGTACAAATTAAATTTGCATTTGCATGACACACACCCCCCCCGCCCAATTTATTATTTTTTGTTTAAAAAAGAAGATATTTAATTTTTTTAATTTGATAAAATATAGTCACAATCTTGCCGCAATTCTAGCGGCATTGAGTAAAGAAATGGAACAACCTTCAACTCTTATCAAAGAGGTCAATTATATAATTTAATTAAATTAGTTGAACGTAAGATTATTTAAGTAAAAAAAGTACATAGGTTAAAAGTCAAAGAAAGAGTTCTTTTTTGTTTCTATATAATATACTAGTGGTGAAGGTCCGTGCTAGTAAATTATTTTTAAGTCTTGATTCATAGAATATTGATAGATTTTTCTTATATATTTTTTACGATATTGTAAAATTATAACTAAAGTAGCTAAAGAAATATTATGAAGTCGTTGAAGCACACACATCAATACACAACTGATTTGAAAAGATTAAATTAAAAAACTCATAAATTATTTTTTGTTGGCTCACCGGAAGACACAATATAAATTATTTTTAATTTCGATTTATGTGACGTCTTTAATTTTTTCCTATATATTTTAGAAGATATCGTAAAATTAATAAGAGAATTTTAAAGGCTGTGTTTTTTACAAATTAAATTGGTTTACTTCTTCTATATTAATTGACTATTTAAAATTTTATTTAATTGATAAAGGTTTAATTTTTCACCTTGTAATTTCACTCCCTTCCCCATTTTTTTCTAAAAGAAATTAAAAAAGAAGAAGATAAATCTGCCGTATGTTAGTATATTAAGGTTAATCAATAAGGTGGTTAAGTGTTAATAGTTAGATTTTATATTTTTTTGTATCTTTTACGTTAATTTTTTTCTTCAAATTGTTTTATACAATTAAACTTCTGAGCCGCATATTTATGAGAATGCCTACCCACGACAAAAAAGAAAATAAATATTTTTAATAACATGGTAACCAAAATAATAATAATAATAATAAAGGAATAAAAGGGCCCCAAGGACTTACCAAATAAAATGTGGTCCTTAACCCTTTCACACTTCAAGTCACTTTAATTTATATTCACTAGTCGAATTTGTTTTTCTCGAATTAACTTAATTTTAGATTTGATTTTATTTATTTGTAATATATACATTGTAGCAGTGAGTACAAAATAATTAAAGCATTAAATTATAAAGTGAGTAAATTGAAATAACAAAATTACTTTTAAATTCAAAGTTAATTCCAAGAAGCACATATGATAATTATTAAATATAAAATGTGATTTGCATTTCATTTTCTCTTCTTCAATTATTACTCATAAAAGAGTCGGCCTTCCTGGACAGATGGTCATCCCCCGTTTCTATACTATGCTGTACCTTTACCTAAATTAATCCATTCTTTTTGTCCTATACTTTTTTACATAATAAAATAACACTTTCTTATTTGTAAATAATTCAATTTTATTCTTAACAAAATTATTTATTAGTTATATAAATGCTTATAGCTTTTTCTAGACTACAAATTTCATATCTACACATTTATCAATTATGTACAAGTATATTATAAAGTATTAGAAATCGATAATTTTTTATAAATCTATTTTCTTTATCATAAGATTTTATCGCCAACTAGTTATATTCCTATCGATGAAATTACCGACGAATTTATATGGGAAATTCTTGTATACTCGTTAATTTCGACGAAATTGACCGTCTAACAAAAAGACAGGGAAGGGGGACCTGGAAAAAAAAGACTAAATCAACACCTATGTGGTCCAGATATTTTATTTTTTGTTGCTTGCTTATGATTTAATTTAATTTGTTTCATGCATTCAAGTCATTTTAATAAATATTGTCCACTCAAAATTTAGCTATATTCTTGTTGGCAGATGTTCATCTTCGATCTTATCTTAGCTAGCTAGCATGTATACAAAATTCTACTTTTTCTCGTGTATTTATGAAAAAAAATTTGGTTCGATATTTGAAATTTATGGTTCATGATTCTAGTTCTTCTAAGTTATTAGGATTTAAACTAAATTTTATATATTTATAGTTAATGATTTTTTTAAAAATATAAGATTTTGAACTAAAGTTATTGAGTTTAATCGAATCTGCACAGATAGCTATGTCGGCTAATTCTATGCTATTAACACCTTCAAAAGCTAAGGCCTGTTTGGAGTAAAATACAGGTGTGAAGAGAAAGTAGAAATAAAAATGAACAAGTAAAAAATTGAATAATTTCCACTAATAATTTGAGAGACCAAACCAATCCTTCCAGAAAGAAAAATTAGCGTAAAAGGAAATTTCGTACATTTTGTGACAATAAGTTTCACTTCAACTTTTTTTTTTTTTGGTTAATGTACGTATTTGGACTCTCAAGATAATAAAATAACGTAGATATTACTGTCTTCCTCCAAAATTAATTGAATTTTTTGAGAGTTTTTTTAATGTTCAAAATAGTTGAATTGTTCAAAGTTCAAAATGAATGTTTGAAACTTTTTTCATATTTATCCTTTCATTTATATTTCTAGGAGATAAATTACATTGTGTATTTATGATTTTACAAGAGACAATAATAAAAAATATAGTGTAAATTATATCTTTAAATATTTTTCTGCATTACCTGATAAATTTAATTAAAATAGAACGAAGAAAGTAATTTCTATGATATTACTTTCTTTAGTTTAACAATCTAAAATCTACTAATCAATAATTGTTCCATACAAAGCCTATTATAGGGTAATTAAGGGGAGTGTGGCCGTACAGTTCTCTCCATCGAAAAATTTTACATGAGCTGTAGTTATGATGCATAAAAAAAAACTTATATGAAGCTCATTTTTATTTTAAAAAATAATCTCATACTCAATTAAAAAAAATTATTTTCACGACTTGAATTAAATTTTATCAATATTACAAAAAGAACTTGATTATATATATCGCATTATACTATAAATAATAGCGAGAAAAATAGATAGGTGATGCACACATGGTAGAAAAAATAAAAAGGGACAGGTGGGTGAAAACCAAAGAAGAGTGGCCACGTGGGAATCACATGTGTCGGCTACGGTCAAATGCCGGTGCCAAGTAGGGACACGTGTTTCAATATACTTACTTTCCAAATGTTTGACTCAAATTACTATTACTCACATATTAAATCTTTTCTTTTTCTGTTTATTTCCTCCGCTGACTTTCCAACCCCTCATTAATGTTTTCTAGCTGATAATACCTTTTCCCTCATTTTTCAATATCAAAAGTTTAATTTTGATAATATATATTATACCCCACCAATTCTTAGAAAATAAATAAAAGAAAATGATATTTATAGATTTTTATTATTAAAAATCATATAAAGTTTGTAAGTGACCAACAAAATTACATATTTAATCAAGACCAATGTATTTAAATATGTAGTAATTGGCAGTTGTGGGAATCATGAATTTTATGTTAAGAATAAATCAACAAAATAATTTTTCCTTCAATTTTACTTTCCATTTATTTTCTTAAAAGTTAAAAAATTTTAATCAATATTTTAAAAAATATATTTAATATACAAAAAGAATATAACTTATTATTTTTTGTAAATTTAAATTTTTAAAATTAAATATTTAATAATTATAATCCAATGAAGCTTTAAATATTGGTTAAACTAACTCTAATAAAGCAAATCATGACAATAAAATGAAAGAAGAAATATAAAAAAATATTGTAACATGAAAATGTTAAACATTTTCTATATATACATAATAAATAATTTAATTTTATACAAATAATAATGCTATGCATATCCCAATATAAGGAATTCAGATGAAACCTTACTCTCATGGAGACAAATAACTTACCTTATATTTTAATTTAGTAATTGTTCTTTGGACGATTTCTTATACTTTGTTATTTTTGGATGATGGTAAAAAAAAAAAAAAAAAAACTTTTAAATTGTTAACGTTAAAAAGCAATAATCTTTTCAAAGATGTAAAAATTCAGAATCTCGAGATTGTCATTATTATTTTTTAAACTAATTATATACGTATACTGAATGTTGAGACATGAGAATATAATGGTGTTGAACCAGCCAGATTGTTATTTAATTATATATCTTTGAATTTAGTATATCGTTATAGTTTTTATTTATTTATTTATTTATGTGGTCTATAGATGTTTACATCTAAATATTAATTAGTACCTCTTCTTTCACGTTATCTTGCGTAAGAGTCAATAAGCAGAATGTTGTTGAAATTGTCAGAATGAGAGAGTTTTTATTTAATTTTCTTAATATAATTAAATACTAATCTTCTTTTTCTTCTTTTTTTTTTTCATTTTAAATGCAAGCTTATATCACCCTCTATTTATATATTTAATAATTATGTATGTAGCTTCCATTTTAACTAAACCACGATATATATAATATATATTCCATTGAAACAAATTTGGAATAATATGTTCCAATTTGCTTTCCATAAAGTATGAGTTGTTTGTTCACCAAAAAGGGACAAAACACTTAGCTTGTAACGATGACAAATTTGACTACATTTGATTTGAAGTGTGAAAGAGTATAAGTATATAACACCACAGTAATACTACTTACCAGAAATTTACTATCACCATATTTAAAATATCAAAAACAGTCTATCTATTTCTATAAAGTAATAATAAGGTTTGCATACATTTTAGCCTCTCTAGATCTCACTTGTGGAATTTTAATGACTATGTTAATGTTGTAGTACCACATTTAAAATATTTCTTGTATTACATATCTATAATCATTTTCCTCTTTTTGTATATATGGTCCACGTAGTTCCAAACGCTTAAAATTGTAACACGAAAAATGTGATCAAACAAAACGGAATACTATAAATTTACCTAAACAATATTTCAAGAAACAAATAAATAAATAATTCCAAAGCAAGGAAATAAAGAAGGAAAATGCTTATGATAGCTAGGTGTATTCTTCCTCCATTTCAATTGATGTGACATTATTTCATTTCATACAAGATTAAAAAAAATAAAGATTATTGAAATTTATGATCTAAAACATACTTTAATCATTGTGCAACTAAGGGCCAAACGAGATTTTTCTAATTAAATTATTTTTAATTATAAAAAAATAATATCTTTTTTAAAATATATCACGTAAATTGGGACAGACGGAGAGCATAATGGCAAATGACTAGACCCTAGCGATGGACTTAAAACTTTGTCAAACCTTCTTTATAAAAGTGGGGTCTACATTTAATTTTTTCAAAACTTATATATAATCTCCCAATCTACCATTAAAAATTTAAATACAATAAAAATATACCTTAGCTAGCTCAAACCAAAAGGAACTTGTCAAAGTTTAAATATAGACACATTATCAACCTCTTGTCAAACCCCATCCTCCCCATCCCCACCCCACCCCCTAAAAAAAATCCCTTTTCTTCTTCTACTTCTTGTTCTTCAATGGGTGATGAACTAAGAGATTTGTACTATCACCAACCATTTCAAGAAGATTCTTCATCATCAATGGCTCAAAATATACACATGCTTGATCCTTCTTTTATGAGCTATACTAGTGAGTATTTACATGGATCAAGTAGTGATAATTATATTACTAATTCACTTGGAAAACCCTTTGGATTTTCACCTCCATCTCCATTTTGTTCAACTAAAGATGATCAAGATATTATAAAGCAAGATCATGTGGATGCTAATATTAATTATATTAGTAATGATGTTGTGGGAGGAGGAAGTGAAACCCCAGTTACACCAAACTCTTCAATCTCAAATTCTTCATCTAATGGTGATCATGAAGATTCTAACAAGAAAGATAAGCAAGTCAAAGACGAATCCTTAGAAGATGGTGAAGATGCTTCTAAGAAAGAGTAAGTACTTCAAGATTTCTTAGGATTTATCTTCTTGATATGAAAAAAAAAAAAACTTTTTTTATTATCTCTTTTTTCCATTTTATTTATTTTTCTCATATTGGGATTATGATGTAAATAGGAGTAAAGTGAAAAAGAAAGGAGAGAAGAAGCAAAGGCCACCAAAATTTGCATTTATGACAAAGAGTGAAGTTGATCATCTTGAAGATGGATATAGATGGAGGAAATATGGACAAAAGGCTGTTAAGAATAGCCCTTATCCAAGGTGATTTTTCCTTTTTTTTGCTCATTTTTGTTAAAGAATTTATAAAACCCTAAAAGAACACACTTCTCTTCCATCAAGAATCCATATAATTAAGGTAGCTAGTTAGTCAAATCTATGCTATTTAACTAGTGATTTGATGTCAAGTTTTACTTTTTCTTAGTCCACATGGTCACCTACTAGTATAAAGATAGTGTTCCCACTTTCCTACGTTATGTTCCCATTATCTTGTTCAAGAAATTAAGCTAAGATCCAAAGTTGTAAACTAGTCAAGGTGTAAACAAGTCAAATCTTATTCTTTAAACAATCAAAGTTTCATATTTCTGTCAGATTCTCCTTTATCTTCCGATAATCTTTATTGAATCTTTCACCGATATCATAATTTTCTTCTTTTTAAGACGAAAACATTACTTTTATGTACCACCTAATATATAGTTGAACTATATTGCATAATAGTAACACTCTTGTTTGTTTTTGTAATTGTAGAAGCTATTATAGGTGCACAAGTCAAAAATGCCAAGTGAAGAAGCGTGTGGAGAGGTCATATCAAGATCCATCCATTGTTATAACAACATATGAAGGTCAACACAACCATCACTTACCAGCTACTCTCCGCGGTAGCGTTGCAAGAATGTTGAATCCTTCCATGTTAGCACAACCATCACCATTAATGGCACCTCAAGCTACTTTTCATCAAGAATTCATCATGTCACAAATGCCTCAATTTTATGGTCATGGCAATGCTTTTGGAAATTCTCCTATGTATCATCAAAACCTAAATCATCAACAACAGATGCAGCTTCCTACTCATCATCATCATGATTATGGACTTCTACAAGACATGGTTCCTTCTATGTTTAATCTTAAACAAGAACCATGAGAATATTAATCTTGAGGCTTTGAGCTCTAATTAACCCTACTTGAAACTTAATTTATTTATAGCTATTTGATTTTTCCTTTTCTCTTTCTTTTTTTTTTCTTTTTGTAGTAATAATTTAGAGATAATATAGATGGACTCTTCCTTAATTATCTCATGTATTATATACTATGTTTTAGTACTTCACCATGATATATACTATCTAATTTTCTCTTCTTTGAGCTTATATAGATGCATGCCCTTTTGAATAATGCTTTAATTATACTTTGAGGTGTTCTTTCATATTGGAGGAAGCAGCATTCTTCATTCCTTCTAAGGTGGATTTTATCAACATTATGAGGTAAACTAAGGCATATTAGATATACATAATTCTTTTTTATCTTGGATTTGTTTGAATCATCTTATAATATATATTGAGACGAGGGTTTTCACGGAAACAATCAACTTCTCTATCTCTATGAGGTAGTGGTAAGGTCTGCGTACATTTTTACCCTCCCCAGACTCCACTTGTGGGATTCCATTGGGTATATTACATATACATAATTCGTTTTTTTCTGGGATTTATTTGAATCATCTTATATATATATATATTCCCTAGCTATATTATGCATGCATATTCTCATGTACAAATGGCAAAAACATGTTAAGAGAAAATGATATACAACATATGTAGGATCGAGATCAGTTTTGAGTTTATGGTTGTAGATATTAGAAAAGACAACTTACTCGATCTTTGATAGATTATTTATACATATTAAGTGGATTTTATAACACAATAAAGTCATAACCAATGATATATACATAACAAGAATATCTTAAACATATGTATTACGCTTATATAGCTTAGCAAGTGCAATTGCATTTTTTTGTTCTTATAAATTTCTTCCTTGTATTTTTTTCCTATACATGATATTATTTTTTATCCAAATTTGCTGGTTTATTGTATTTAGCAAAACAATAAACCAATTGTAGGCTAGTAGTAATTGATTCACTTAGAAAGTTCTATGCATATCTATAAAGAAATTTAAGGTGGAGGTGGATTCACATTTTAAAGTTTAATTTGTTGATCATGGGTTCATACAATAATCTCAAGTTAACATAGAATAATATGTGTTCACAATTTGTTGATTTCCTAATATAATACATGATAGGAAACAAAATTCGCCAGGTTAATTCCTAATAATTCACACGTTAAAAGCTAGATCCATCCCGTTTTAAGAAAGCTTCTACAACATTGCAAAGACTATATAACGTATCCATTTAAAACTCCTTTTATGAAAGGTTAAATTTGTTGAATTAGCCAAAGCACGTGGTATGACCATCCACCTTTTAGATGGCAAAAAGGTTTTCTATATTTGATGTGAAGAAATAATTAAGGGTTTATGAACTTTAATGATTAATTGCATTTCCATTGAGAAGGCCACATTTGTAAATCTAGAATTGGGATCTGAAATAGTTTTTGAGACAAAAATACAAATATAAAGAACATCACGACGAAAACATTATGCTATATTATTCTCTGATCGTGACTAGACGTATAATTATTATATACTTATTAGTCTACTTTTAATTTCTTGGTGCAATGGATCAAAAAAAAAACACTTAAATGTGTTTTTGATCTAGGAAAATGATGCATATGGCTAGCTAGATAGATAGGATTTTGAAATCCATATAGAACCATAAAAAATTAAAAAATAATAACATACCCAGTAGAATATAATTCCACAAGTGAGATCTGAAAAAAATAAAATATACATAGACCTTATCACTATCTCATAGAAATAAAGAGGTTGTTTCTGCAATCACAAGTAATAGAGTATGCTAATTATACTTGGTGGGGGAGAACTAAACTATAGTACAATTATGAAGAGGAGAAAAAAAAAATATTTTTGTTTAGAATGCAATGAAATTCAAACAAAATGGGCCTAGCTTAGTTTTTTTCCCCCCTCTAAATTGTAAAATAAATACTAAAGGTTGGTTAGTTAACAGCCCCCACGGAATCAAACAATAGTTCTTGGAAGATATGATTTTGTTTATAGGCATCCACTTAATAATTTTATAAACTATTAAATTTATTATATTTAAACAATAATGTAATAAAATTATTGGAGGTAATTAGACAAGATATGACACGGCTTCGTATCATCGAGGATATGACCTTAGATAGAAAGGAGTGGAGGTCGCATATTTGGATAGAAGGTTGGGAGACTAGTCGGGGTAGGATGATGTTGGGCATTGTGTTATAGTAGGTTAGTAGTCGTGTCGTTTTACATTATGTTGTTATTGCCTGTCATTTATTTTGTTATTGTATTGTCTCTGTATCTTTTCATTTGTTGTCTATTCTAGTCGTTTCATATCTAGTATTTTTTGGGAAGATGATTTTTTTTAGTTGACGGTCTTTCGGGAACATCTTCTCTATTTTCGTATATTTTTTTCTCTCTAAACCCCACTTATAAATCTTTTATTGGATATATTGTTATTGTTATAATATAATAAGTTAGTATTTTATTTATTATTTTTATGTCAAGTTAATACGAAACAAATAAAATAAAAGATAGAACTAACTAGTGTGAAGAAAAAGCAAAAAGTCAAACAAAAAAACAAAAGAAAAGGATCCAAAAAATCGGCTGTCTTTGATGAGAAAGGCTCAACAGTCAACCAATAGCTATTTGACTTTTGACTCTATTGATGATAAAAACGATAGAAATGGGAAATATATATATATATATATCTTCCAATGAAACTAATTAAGTTGCTTCATAAAATTACAAGTTGCAGCAGAATTTCAGCAAAAATTTATTTTTCTTAGAATGTTTCAATAAAATATTGGAAAATTTCCTTGTCTGTTTTTAGCTTTAAGAAAAAGAACCATTCAATATTATATTTAATATATTATTAACTGTTTGGTGGGAAAGCACACAACTTTCGTGAAAAACAATGGTTATATATATATATCCTACTTGTTGACTACACATCTGTTCATATTGACACTAAAATGTTATTTTCCAAAATGCATGCAATACGCGTATGGGGCTTAATTTTTGAGATGAAGGTTTTTCAAAAATAACTTTTCTATCTTTATGAGGTAGTGATAAAGTTCGCGTACATTTTATCCTTCCCAAACCCCACTTGTAAGATTTCACTGGATATGCTATTGTTGTTTGTATGCAGTACGTATTAATTGCTTCTATCTTAAAAGAAAATGTTATGTGTGCATGTATTTGAGCTTTGAAAATAAAAGTATACATCTTTGATAGATTAGACACATTTTATTTCTTTAAAGTGAAATTATTTGTCGCAAAAGTTAATAAATCAAATTTCAAAACGAATATAAAATATCGAGTGAAAAAATATGCGTGAAGACAATAAGTAGAGTAGTTCCAGATATTATAAAAACCCCAACATTAATAAATATAATAAACTGTGGAATAATTCATCATATTATAAATCCATTAGTAAAATATTAACATGTGGAACACATCTTCTAACAAGCTGACCGAGTGATGATATCTTTAATTCCCCCAACTATAATTTGAAGTTTAGCTTTTAATTAATTACTCGTGTTTTAGTAGTAAAAAATTGCCACCGTAATTAAATCTATACATGTCTTTCAATTTTTTTTTAATATGTTTTAAATTTATCTGTCTTATATGTATTAGTTGTATCATATTTACATACTGTCATGTGCTATTCATTACTAGTCGCTCTTTGTGTTCCCTTCCCTTTCATTTTTGTCATATCTAGTTCTTTCTGCTTATGGGTTTTGAGATGAGGATTTCCAGGAAATAGTCTCTCTACTTCTATGAGGTAGTGGTAAGGTTTGCGTATATTCTACCCTCCCCAACCCCACTTATGGAATTTCACTGGGTATGTTGTTGTTGTTGTTGTATGTATACGCAATCGAGCTACGTGTCTAAAGTTAGATTTAATAAAATCGAATTTTTAGATATATAAGCATTTCATATGAGTTCAACTCATGCATTTTTATCTTAAGTTCAAAAAATATGATTGGACTTTAATCATTTTTCTTGAACGTTGCTTAAACTTGAGCCATATATGATTTTTTTTTTCAATCCATCTAAATTTAGATATATTCATGACCCTTCTTGTAAAATGTTCTATACATATATAACATGTAAGCCCAAGTTGACCTCAATATTCCTCACATGAAAAAGAATTATTTTGTATAGGCAAGACATTGATATTTGAATATGAAAATATTATAATAAAATATTTTATGATTAAAAGATGGTGTATAGATTTGCGTGAAATAGATAAAAAAATAATTTCCGACATATTGAAGATGTCAAATAGTATTAAATTAGGTGAAGCACATGGAAGCAATCTATTAAAAGTCAAAATTCAAACAGCGAGATGAGGCTAAATTGGAATTATGTACGTATATCTATCAAACATCCAAACATAACAGTGGTCAATTTTGTTATTATTATTTGTCATTTCGGAGAATCATTGACCATAGATTTGGCATCGCCTTTAAACAATTACATATTCTAGGAAATTTTTTTTTTAATATTTTTTTGATTTACAAAATTATTTTTCATTTTGATTTGTTTGCTTTCTGATATATGGCGA
>DF361186.1:0-19573 GCA_000787875.1 Solanum virginianum | reverse complement strand
ATGGCGATCGACTTGATTAGTCAAAATAATTAGTTCATATTAGGTTAATAACTGATACTATCACGTGCTTTTAGTCTTATTATTATATTCTGGTCCTGTGTATTTTACTAATACACGCATAATAATCTATTTTCTAGATTATCAGCGGTTAATTCTTAGAATTAGTGGTGCTTTACCTAACATTAGGTTTCAATAAATTCCAAATTTTATTGGCTCATAACTATCCAATCGAGAATTGAAAATTCATGCAGTCCAAATAACGAATTGGGGAGATTTGATTTTGTAGTTCAATAGGAAATCAAATTTCAGCCCCGTGGAATTGCAATCTGAGAACTTGCAAATGTTTCATAAAAAATTTCACCAACAATAAAAAAGAACTCCACTAGAGATAAAACAATTGCATTAGCCATGAATAAATTCATGTCAGCAAAGTAGAGACCACAAGTACGCTTATCATGCCTACATTTCTTTATCATATCACTGAGTAACGAGGAACATATACTAGTATTAAAGGCAAAGAGAACCAAAAAATTTGAATACATAGGGTAACTGATATCATACAAATTATTGTCCCTCGGAGACGCAGGTAACTTTGAGGCAGAATTTGAAAATAACTCCTTGTGTGCTCGGATTTAGCAACTGCAAGTGATACTTTCCACAAAACTGTTGGCAATTACATGCTTTGCAAGCTAGCTTTGAATATCAACGTCTCTATCCCATTCAAGAAAAAACAATTTGATTGATTTCTCATTTCCACATCTAGTTTAGATCTTTCTAGAGTTCTATGCGACTGTGTCATTTGACACATTGCCATACAAACCTGCCTTAGAATGAAGTACTTCAGACAAATGGCTCAACCAAATAATTCCACGCAGGAAAACGCACATTAGGATGATTCATCTGATTAAGTATGAAAGTGATCTTACATACTATTTGCTGAGGGAAGGGGGATGAAGTGACAGAGCAGATTGCATCAACTATGACTGGAAAATAGAAAAAGAACTTGGCATGAAGGAAAATGCTTTCTGTGCAAGATTATAATTGTATATGATGGAGGATAAGGTACGAATAGGATTTTATGATTAATGTATTTGGGTACTAAAGGTTGATAACAGTATCTAACTGCTGGTTGAAACAAAAGACACGGAGTGTAAGATATGATATGGAGTGTATACTAATAAAAACTCACTTCTGACTGTAAGGTAAAGAAATCATTTTATCCCTTTAGTAGAAAGTATTGTCCTTGAGAAAAGAGCATTTTCAACAAGAAGATAACCAAACACTAAAAACTAAGATTCTTGAGAAAAACATTCTTCAGAAAACCGTTTTCAATCATATAACCATTCATCATTTTTTATATTTTGGAAAAGAAGAGTATAAGAACTTACACATCAATGAGGGATCTGAAGAAGCATAAATGAAAGGCAATATATGGACACAGAAATCACAATCCCAGCAATGAAGTTGTGAAGCAGCTTCTGATTGTCTCTCGTGGGTATGAAAACTGTTTTGAGTGTGTTTGTTAGTTCAAAAAGCCTATATGATATCTGCAGAAAGAAAGTGAAATGCCTGAATGAGGAAACAGATAAAGAGAAAATGGACCAGATATGATCACAAGTAAAAATATTCAGGACAATGAGAAGTGAGAGAACATAAGCTTACCAAAATATAAATTGCAGTGACAAGCATAAAATTAAGCAAAGGATAATCCGGGATAAAGCACAGGAGCCACTTGGGCTGTCCATTCGGCACGTTTGATCTGCACATGAAGTCAGGAAGGAATAAGAACACAAAGCATGCTGGCCTTATCAACTCAACCAACATATAACTAAACATTCTCTGATGAGTTACAAGCATTGGGTAAAATTAATCTGACTTTACAAGGGAACCACATAAGAGTAATGGTAAACTTTAGAAATAGACTAAGAATAAAGTATATTATGCAAGAATAAGGATGTAAATCGTTCACAGATAAGAACTTGGTACAGTAATACCAGTAAGAAATTTAACCATTCGGAAAATGCTTGAGTTTAGCAAATTACTTGGAATGCTGCAGGGAGAGAATGTTTTGATGTTGAACGATCAATTAAATAGAGGGAAATTATCGAATTGCTCAAAACCACCTCCATTTAGAAGGTTAAATTGTTAGAGATGGAAACTTTTACTTAATATTTTAGGTTTGCAATATAACCCTATATGCGAAAGCTGATTCTCTTTCCATAGGTTAAGCATGTGGGAAGTGTTGAAGGGTGACAGGCAGACTCAATGCAGGATCTCAGAAATACCACATCATATTGTGTGAAATTGTCTAAGTTCAATATAAATGTCGAACAGTTTTATTTATTAATGTCAGGTCTAAAACAACTACCATTATATTTATTTAGTAGAAGAGTGGAATCCACACACCTCAGCCAGATGTGGAACTGCGAGATATAGGTCTCCAAGGTGACTTTGCCCAGCCACCTAGAAAAGTAGACCACTTAAACCATTAAAGAAGCGGAAAGAAAATAGTCCAACTATGCCTAAAGATTAGATGAAAATATTAATCTGCTGAACAGGAAAGGAAGGTATAAGTCTATGATTGAGCATCAGCACCAAATGAGTCAATAGAATCTTACGCAAAGAGAGTCAAAGAGAAATTTCGTAGCTCTTGAGTAAAATTCCGCAAGCAGATGTAAACACTGAAAAAAGGAAAATAAAATGACAAAGTAGCACAAGGCATCAGGAGAGAAATCAATGATATACTTTGTTATGGCACATCATAGGCAACAATAGTTGGTGTTGTATACAAAGTTCACATTTAGAAATGAAGGACCAAAACTGAATTTAAAGAATGTTTAATGCATACGTTATGGGAATCCACGACGTGTAGGGATGGAGTTTGTTGTATGAGATCTTGTCCAGCTTGTATATATATTCATACCACAAGTACCCAATCTGAGGAGGACGGATTTAAAAACTTCACAAATTGGAGGAAGAAGAAATTGGGGAAAAGAAAGAGACACATTGCAGCAGCAAAATACAATTAGCATTTTGTTAGAAACACGATAAATCCTACTCACAGCTACAGCAACAGCAACAATTGACGTCTTAATTGTTCGTCTCCGCTTAGGTTCAGACTCCTCCAGTTTCTCCATCCACTTTTCAACCTGAAAGGACAAGATGCACGAAATATAAGTCCTATACGACAAGTCAGAGACAAGAATTAAGAATTAGGGTTCTATTGAGAGTTTACATTAGGGTGAAAATAGGCATATATCATGCCAACGATCCATATATAACGGTCCAGCCCAGATCTGAAGTGCCATTCATGCAGCCGAGGGAGATCTGGCTTGGCTGGATCAGTGTACCCTACAGTTCGACAAAGTAGAAAACTATCACCAGGTGACAAAGGCTTAAGCCAGAATCTATAGAAAGATTAAAATAAAAAGAAAGAACGACAAGGAAAAGGGGGGAAAGGATTCTTCAGTGTTCAAACTACTATTTGCAATACAAAATACCACTTGAAAAAGTTGTGTATCATTGCCACTGCAATTATATGTCACCTTCAGTGCATATAATGATTGCACCTTTCAAGATAAGCACCTCTTAGCATGAAGATTGATCCATTTTGCTAAAGATAGGTGATTTTCATGAATATGTCAAATCAAATTCTACAACTCTTTCTAAACCATGCCACTTTTTGTTGTTGTTTATGATAACCGTGGTGTTCGGGCGTACCTTGACTAATTCCACGGGATACTTGCTACCTCCCACCAACAACTGGTACCACGCAACTCTGTCCATTAAAGCTAGGACAGATGGGAAGAAATCACCTACTTTTGTGTCTCTACTGAGATTTGAACCTGAGACCTCATGGTTCTCAACCCATGAACCATATCACTTATGGCGATATTAGTTTTGAGAAATTCTTACAACCAAATTTATCATGATGGCATTTGCCATTACTTATAGTCATACTATTCATCTTAAGCATAATATTGCATGAAAGAGTAGGTAGCATTTTCCATAACACAGTTGGAGTTACATTCAAACCGAAGTTCTTATTGTCCAAGCCACGAAACAGTTAAATATTTAAAAGTGATTTTGGAGAAAGAAAAATAGCAAGTGCATCGTAACTAACCTAACATAAATGTGAAAGGACTCCAAAGAAATTCAAATACTCCAGGAATCTCCCAAATCAGGATAACAACAACAAAGCACATAACAAACTTCAGAGCCATCACTGATCTTTTGTCGTTGTAGTTGTAGCCAATGCCAAGGGCTCCATACACCATCAGAGTAAAAAGTGTGTGCATTGGGCAGATATAATACAGCACGTAGTCATTGTTAAGAACAATACAACAAAATATTACGAAGAAATTCAGCCTCCACATCATCTGCACGCAGGAGAAAGTTTGTCATATTAACATTGAATCTAAGAAATGTAAAATGAAACCACCAAGAGTCGTGTAACTTAAGGAAATGAGGTATAATTCATAATGTTACCTGAGCAAACCGAGCAAGACTAAAATCTTTCCTGATGTAATAATAAGAGAAGTTCCCAAAACCAGTCATCCATACATATGCAGCAATGAAAACACGAATGGCATTGTATATCTCTGATGCAGCAAAATAATGATACATCAAAAAGAGGACCTGTTGCAAACAAAAGGATAGATATTTAGACTCTGAAAACTCACATACTATAGGAGTATATACAGAGAACCAGTACAAATCCACAGGAAATATAAATATATATACCACACATTGAACAGAGACACTGCATGATTTACTGCTTCATAATATTAACACATTAAACAAAAGAAGTTGTGCAAGAATCATGATACATCTTTGTAACACATTCACTGGAGAGATAGAGAAACAAAGAGAGCAAATGGAAGGTATTGCTGACCAGATTTACTTCTTACTAAACGGAAGGATAAGTAGGTCAAGAAAAATATTATAGAAAACACTTGCCTGCATCCATCCTTTCCACTCCTCTGTCTGATGACGGTTAAGATAAAGCAAGGATTTCCCAGAAAATGCTGATTTGTCATTGTGTTTCTTGAAAGAAGTCATTGCTGAAACTATGATCAGAAGACAATATAGAAAGAGGAAGAGATCCCGATTGTAGCTCTGTTCACGGAAAACAATATAAAACAGTACCTTATTATTTTCAGCTACACTTGTGAAGTTGCAAATATACATCTTATAACTCCACAATGGAGTTAGCACATTTACAAATATAATTCCAGCAATAATGCAGAAATCATATGATGTCCTTCCTTCTAGCCAACTACCAAAACAGATCCTGTACTAGACTCTCATTACCAAGAATCAAAACAAAACTAAGGGGATGGGCACAAGAAAGCAAAGGAGACAACAATTTATCTAGAATGAGTTTGATGCTTGTGGTAAAAAATTTAAACATGGAAAATTTGAACTTTCCAAATGAACCAACTAAAGTAAAGACAGATCCAAAATTTTCTCCAAAGTAGGAATGAGTTTACACATTAGCATGCACATCATATATAGGCTAGTGAACCTTCTTTAGTAAAACAATAAAATTTGTTCCATTGGAGTAAAAAGCATGCTTAAGTTTTGATAAAAATTCTTTCAAACAATGTTAAGACAAAAGTTACACAGCACAATTCCACATTCCAATAGTTCAATCTAGACATTATCTTCAGAGAAGGATAATGCACAAGAAGATTCACAAACTATTTAGGCTGAATCGGCTGGGTATATTTAATACAGTATGCAGACAAGTTACTCAAGATGCACCACTGGTGGCGGAGCCAAGATTTTCACTAAAAGGGTTCAAAATATGAAGAAAGAATCACACGCAGAGGCCAAAGGGAGTTCAATATCTATTATATATACATAAACAATAATTTTAACCATGTGTGTAATTTTCCGCTGAAGGATTGAAACCCTCGGCCCTACCCAGTTCATGCACACCCATGACATTAGTCAAAAGCATGATCCAAAAAGTCATATGATGATGCATTATTTAAAAATTAAAAGATTATGAACCTTGGTAGAATCTACAAAGAAGTTTGTCCGGTCACATATATAGAAATAAAATAGAATTCCCCCAAATTCGGACCTGTATGATTGAAAGACAAACGGGTTAGTACAAGGAAAAAGATGGATCCTGCATAACAAAACAACCAAGAGACTCACATTGCCCTTAAAGTTGTTCGATTTTCAAGCAAAAAGGAGTCCTCCATTGTTAGAAACCTATAAAATAATCAAAAAGTGTTTCATGAAGAATAAATTAAGAAAGTTAAAGGAAAATCCACCAATCTACACGGTGCACTGACCTAACCATATTTGTTTTTATTGATGAACTAGACACCTTTGTAGATGGAGATTTTGACAGACCTCCTTCCAGCAGGACAGCTCGATCTTCTTCCTGGATTGTTGCATTTTCCAATTCAACTAGATTACTATCTGAATGACTGCTGTTACAGAGAAGACAACAATATAAGATAAAAGAAAAAACTTATAGTTAAGATAGTACAATTGTTTGTATGTTTTTGTGTGGATAACAAAATCACAGTAGCTTTCAGAAGTCAAGTTGCCTAAAGATACTGTTCACTTATGATTAAGAAATAGCAACCATGTCTACAAGCTATATGGTGAAGAATGAAGTGGCTATATGAGTTCTCAAACTTTTTCCTTTTCATTGTCGGATGGAGATCAACTGGGTGGTTATTTCCATGTTGAAAATTGAGTGAGTCAACTTAGTGAGTAGGGGTGGGTAGGGGTGTGCTTCATTGCAAGGATTGAGCTGTTCAACTTACACTTTAGACGGGAACAACCACTTCTTGTACTCCAACCACTCAGAGTATAACCATGCAACAAGGACGGGGATGAAACCAAGCAAAAATGACACCTGCGACATGCAAAGGGAAATGCTTCAGTGGATTCTAGATATATTTGCTTTAACGAAACAAAGACAAAACAATCAAACCAAAGAAGATGATGAATACTGTTCGACATTACAGCAGCGCAAGTGCAGTACATCTTACTCCATAAAAACTAAAACGCAAAGATAATTCCACAACAAACCAATTCTACAAGTTTCTTAATTGTATCTTCCGTCCTCCAGGAATCAAATCCGTCACTCCCACCCAAGTAAACAAACAAAAATAGTGAAGGATCTTTTTATCCAAATATAACTGTTCCTAAAAATGAGATTACGCTTTATTCATGTTTCATCAATTGAGTGAGCGGGCTGAGACTTGGTATCAATTATTACATTATTGTTGTTTTTTATTCTGATAAGTAAGATCCCATAGGAAAGAAAACTACCTTCATAATGAACTCGAAAGTTGCAAACAATGCTGTTTGGATTGGCTTTTGGCTTATAACTTATAAACCAAAAGTCATAAGTTAGGATTTATAACTTATGGCTTTTGGTTTATTTTTGTTATTTTGCCTAAAAAATAAATGCGTACAAACACTTTTTATCTTTATCCAAACACTTCAAAACTGTTTAAAAGCTATTTTGGCTTAAAAGCACCAAAAATAAGCCAATCCAAATGGACTAAATACTGAAATCCGTGTTGCTTATACTATGGGAGTCAATTTCAAAAGTTTTGGATCTGGCAAGATAAGCCAATTCCTAAAGAGAGAATCCACCACTAGCTTAGAGCAATTTCAGAAATTTAGTTTCCTTAGATTAGAGATTTAAAGACAAACAACATAGCTGGAATCTAAAGTGTACTTATTGGAGTGACCAGCATCTATTTTGGATCTTGTAGTCGCAAACAACTTACGTATTTTCTCCCAGGGCCTTCTCCACCAACAATAGAAGGGGTAATCCAGTGTTATTAAGAGCCATCCCTTTGTTGCTTAAAGTGATGCAATGACGAGAAGATACGATTATCAATTCATGGTTGAAGCCATGCATTTCAGAGGAATTTGTGTTTCAAGCAATGATGTGCAACGTGATCAAAAGAAAAATGGACAGTTCTTTGAGTCTTGACGTAGAGAAATTGAGTAAATATCGGCATTATTACATATCAAATGTTGAAACAAATTATTTTAATTGCAATTTGAGTATTCTAGTACTACATTCATTTGTGTCTGGTAATTGTTTTTTAAATTTTCGTAAGTTCTGCGTCACACTTCTCGCTTTTCGGTTCAAGCCCCATGAACCTTGTCGCTTTCGAGCACTTTTCATTTATATAAACACAGCACAGATCAAATCTTTAAAATTAAAACGTATATAGTAGTTGACAGATGGCACTTTAGAGAAACATTTTAAATTCAGAATTACATCTTTTTGATGAACAACTCCAAATCAAATCTTTTACCATTTCATACCGATGCTAACCAACCTAATGTTTCGTCAGCTCTAATAACGACAGAATTACGAATATAATAACACCAAATCAGTACGAACTTCCAAATTATTGCTTCTACTGCACGAAACAACAACAACAACAACAACATGCTGCCACCCTCACTATATAAACATGAGCACTTGAATCTTAATATACTTTCGACTCTTAACTCCCTAGCACATATGAAAACAATGTAGCAGCAAAATGAAAAAGAAAACAAAAAGGAACCACCTCAAAAGACAACCACTTTAATATACTTTCTAGTACTCAAAGCAAAAAAAAAAATGGAACAACAAATGTTATCAATTGCAGAAAAAAACAAATGAGACTGTTTGTTTTGCTAGCTTCTGTAATCAACAACAGTTGATTCAGCCTTCAGACTCCAAAACAGGAATAATTCATTAAGAGAACTCAGGCAAAAACATGCTGCAACTCATTACTAGAATAAACTTATAAACTCAGAATTTCCAAAATTTCACAAGAGAAACAAATAGATCTCACTCATTTCAGTACTCTTAGATCAAAATTCAGCAAGCTAATTATCATTTTTAACTAATACACTTGTTTGAAGTGGGATCCGACTCCAAAGAGCTCACAATTATCACTACAAAACCCTACATTTCGATAGTTCCAACTACTTAAACGATCCAAATCGAAAATTAAACTTCATTAACTTGAAAAAAAGTATAATCAATCACTCATCAGTATAAAACAAAAGGATTAGCAAAAGTTTTACTACCTGTCCTGGCGTGAGAGGACCGGAAACTGCCGCCATTTACCCCAAAATTATAATACTATATGGATCACCGACAAGTGAAACGGGAGAGAATAAATCGAATTGAAGAAGAGAAAAGGTCAGTGATGAGATTGTGTATTCACATACATTATATGTACGTATATATTGAATAGAGATGAATAGGTGTGTGTATATATATATAACACAACAAGAATTTCCTATATGGAGAGATCTGAAGTAATGAAGACGATGAAGACGGAAACTCCCCGGGTAGCGGGGGTAGGGGGGTGGGGGTGACGGTGAATGGAACGACGTCGTTAGGTATGATAAAAGAATTTTGCTTCAGATTTATTTTATTTTTTAATATAAAAAAACATAGAAGAAATGTCTTTCTCGCTATTTCTTTTCATACCAACCGTTGATGGAAGCGGTTGTGGTTCTAGGTGGTAGTATTTTAGTTTTTATTTATTTAATGTGATTTGTATGAGTATTATTAGAGTTTGATTAATTTGAATTTACACCGTATAAGATTGAGTTGAGTATGCTTCTCTATTCTCCCCGTTCATCTTTACTTGTACTCTATTAATTTAGTATAGAGATTAAGAAGTAATAAATGATATGATAGTTTTATCAAATCACCCTTTGAATATAATAAATATAATATCTTGAAAGAAGTAATAGAAAAATGACTATAATTAATAATAAGGATAATCTAACAATTATGTGTAAAATTATCTCTAAGAATTATGTGTAAAATTATCTTTTGATTTCATAAAGTATACAAGTATTGTTGGACATTCCAAAATAGTATAGGGGATAAGTAAAGATAGACGGAAGAAGTAATAGTGTGCCCTTTGATTTTAGCTGAATTGATATTTATACCTCTTTGATTATGAGTATATACAAGTAGATATTTAAACTTGCGTAAAATTGAATAAATAGACATATTTATTTTGCATGATATCTTACATGGTATCCTACATATATTATGCCATAAGGATACATATTCAAAATTAAAGAATATGAAAGACTGATAAAATTAAATTAAAAGACATATTTATATTTTATGTCTTTTTATATTCAATACTTAAAATTGAGAATTTTGACTACTGAAGAAACACTTCATCTACATTCTACAATACACAACATACTTTGGTGGGGTTTTTTTTTCTTTTTCATTCAATTGCTAGAACACTGTTTTTGTACGCGTTAATAGCTGTCTAATGGTTTAAACGTGGAGAAAAATTGAATTAAAATTATCAGATTCTATGTACTATATCAATCCATTAAATATTAAATAGAGAATTAAATTTTACTTTCTATTATTTCTGATAAATCACTATCATAATAGTTTTAAAAAATTAAAGAAGTTATGAGAATTAATTAAATAGTTAGAAGTAAAGTAAAAATTCAAGTAAAGACAAAAAAACAGTACTAGGCGATTTTTTTCTATAGTGCATGTTTTGTAAGAGAGTGTTTCTAGGTACATATACGGATAAAAAATAACTAGTACATTTAAAATTAATCGAAATACATACATATTGATCGGACTTCGCACGTTAAAATATATATGAAAAAAGTTACTCAAGGAGGAAATGGTTTTGAATATGTTTAATGAGGATCTCATTTGAATATATTATGCCTTGAACATTCCCCAACTTACTTAAATACTAGGGATTAGTTAGTAGAGTACATGGACAATTAATTATTGAGATATTATATGTAGAATTGATTCTTATCCTTTTGTTTAAAGAAGTTTAATCATGATTGGATTAGTAAGAAAGATAATAATTAAGTCATTCTCCCACTTGCTCACATACAAAACCAACATTTATATTACATGATGTTATTATATATAATCACCATGATTAATCCTTACTTAATTTGCTATGAGTACAAATAAAGCAATGAACTTTGTTAGGTGGATTAAAAGAACTGTTAAAAGTGTTCAAGGGCATTTTCTTGTATTTCCATTTTTATGAAACACTTAACAACCTTAGCTTATTTGTCTTGGGCATAAAATGATAAATTGGGATAGTGGAGATATCTAGGATTTTGATTTGAGACATATCAACAACATCCTTAAAGTGGTATTAACTAGTGAAAGAGAAAAGAGATTTTTAAAAATTAACTCGTAAAATGCACGTATCAAACGTACAGACATATAATTTATGACATTTTAAAATAGTTCGTGAATAATAGAATTCCTACAAAAATACATTAAAAAAAATGATAATAGATTTGGGGGGGGGGGGGGACATAAGCACTCTTGCCATTTTTCACATCTGTCAAGAAAAAATATTACTATTTTAATTATTTTTTTCTTATTTAATTTATTATTTTTATTAATTTACTTCTTTCACCATATTTATATCTCTTCATATCTAAGACCAAGGCTAAAGATGAAAACAAACAACTTATAATATTTTGATTTTTTAAATTAATTAATATTATGAATTATCTGTTTTTTTCCTGATAAAGATGACAGATGTTTAGCAACGAAAAGAGTATGAATTATGCTGTCATGAGCATTTTGGTAGCAGTTACAAAATTCGAGTGCTAAAATGTTTCAACTATGACATACTACCTTCATTTTAATTTAATTATTTTATTTTGATTTGATAAGAAAAAATATAATAGTAATGTTAAGCTAAAAATATATACAATGTGTTAAAAATATTAAATATATAATTTTAAATATGTTATATGAACAATTAAAATTTTAAAATTGATCAAAAAGGTAAAAAAAGAAAATTGAACGTAATGAGAAAAAAAATCAAGGCGGACATATTGAAATGAATGGAGTGTATATTTTCAAATGAGAAAATAACAAAAACGGTCCTTGTGTTTGAATATAAGCTCAAAATAGTTCTTTAAATATGCATTGAATAGACTTGACCCTTTCAATCACAAATGATAATAATGTTTGAACAGGGGTGTACATGGACCAGATTAATTCACATTTTTTAAATATTAAACTAAATTAGTTATTCAAAATTTTCAAATCTATAATCAAATCAAACTAATAAAATTTAATCTTTTCGAATTTTTCTTAATTTTCTGATTTTTTTAAAAGTTTTTTTCAATAAAATAACAATAATAATATATTCAGTGAAATCACACAAGTAGAATTTGAGGAAGGCAAAGTGTCATTTTATTTTTTGTCATTTTATTATTATTTATTTATTTTTATTGAGGTAGGAATCTAAGATAGTCAAATAAATATCAATATCAATATCGATACATTACATAATTATTTGTACAATATTGATATATGATTATGCACCATTTATATAATGTCAATACATATATGTCTTTACTATTTACATTCATATACGTCTATATATGAAATTTTCCCTAAATTATTTTACATTCACATACCCTTTTACAGTTATATCTCTAATTAATTACAATTAACACCCCTAAATTTGTCTACCATTTAAAATAATGTGCAGACGTCACGTTGAACTCAGTACACACTCTATATGATACCAATAGGATATCATATATTGATGGAGTATCGCGGAGGATACCGATTGGATATTAATATACTGAAAGAGTATTACAGAGAATGGTAACAGGCTTTTCTGTGATACCTTAATGATATCATATCTTAATTGTTTCTTATTTATTTCTTTAAAAAGAGCCCAATCGTACTTGATAGTGACAGGGTACCAATATACCAATAGAGTATCACAGAGATTACTAATAGGGTATCAATATTCCGACAGAGTATCACAGAGGTTCAAAGTCAGTTCTATATGACATTGAATGGTATTATATACCGAGAGAATATCACAACGAATATATTTTCTATTAATTTATAGTTTAATTATTTTCTTTGATTATTTCTAATTTATTTCTTAAAAAAAAATTAGTCCAATACTATATGATACCAATAAAATATTAATATGTCAATGAAGTATCATAGAGCATTAAACTCACTCGTATATGATATTGACATGGTATCTATATGTCAATAGAGTATACAAACATGGGTGACACAGTCCATAACATTTCTTTACTATTTTTCTGACCCAACTTTACAAAATTCCCTAAAATAGCCTAATTTGAATAAAAAGGTCACATTTAATGTAATTAATACATTAAACCGTGGCTAAATGACACAATTAAATTAATTTTGTTTTATACTTTTTGTTTTTTGCCCCTTTTTAAAAAAAAAAGAACTTTTTTTATTTTTTAATTATCTTATTTTTTTTTTGTGAAAAACGAATATTTATAGTGTTTTATTATTTTACATTGATTTTCTTTTTATTTAAGGTGAGAACAGATGATAGTTAAATAAATATCGATACATTACATAAATGTTTATATAATTTAGTGCACGGTTATTTACATATATACAATATTGATAAATTACACATACACTAAATAATTATTTATACGTTATAAGTAGAGAATTTTTTCAAAAAAGAGCAAACACTTGAAACATAATAAGGCAAAAAATAATTATAGTTTGCTAAAATTACGATTCATAGATATATATTATAGGACAGAGGTGAGCAAGATCGAGAGAGGGAGCAGAGAGGTGAGTGAGTGCGGGTAGAGAGTGAAGAGAGGTGACTGTATATGTATACTTGTAAAAATTGTATGTATATCTATCAAATAATTATATATGTGCAATTGATATACATATGTATTTGTATATCTGACATGTAAGATTCGGAGAGGGATGAGAGAGGGGAGTTAGATAGGGCAGAGAGAGGATTGTATATGTATATCTGTCAAATAATTATATATATGCAACTGGTAGACATATGTATTTGTATATATGGCAAGAGATTGCAAAAAGAGGAGAGAGAAAGGGGGAGAGAGCAGACAGAAAATAACAACAAAATCTTAACTATAGCTATAAATTATAATTTTTTCAAAATATAGTGGTATAATATAAATACGTATCTATATTTGCCTAGTTACATAATTTACACTTATAAATACATGTTTATATATCATTAATATGATATTATACATGTTTATACATAATTTTTATAATATCAAGACATTACATATATACTACATAGCTATTTATATAATATTAATATATTAGATATACACTATATAACTGTTTATGCAGATGTCGGTATATGTTACTACATAATTATTTTTATATCATATATACATGTTCATACATCATTCGTATAACATGCATAAGTGTTTATACACTATCTATATAACATCAATACATAATATATATGCTACTTAATTATTAATTATTAAAAAATATTTTTTTAAAAATATTTAGCTATAGTTAAATCATAGCTAGTAAAAAGTAAAAGCAAATTTTGACCAATTAGAAATAAAAAAGGAAAAAGTACACAAAATAGACCTAATTTGAAATTATTTAACCTTAATAAACTTAATTAAAACTATTTATCCTTAATGGACCCATTATCCAAACTATTTACTTTTCTACCCACTTATCCCTTTTTATTTCGCATGATGACATCATGCTAACGTCAACATAAATACTATGAAATATACTCTGGTGGTATATATATACCATAGTAGTATCATATAGAATGAGTTCACTCCTTTATGATACCCTGGCGGTATATTAATACCCAACTGGTATATAGAATTTTTTTAAAAGAAATAAATAAGAAACAAATAAAAAACTATTAAATTCTAAATTAGTAGAAAATATATTCGTTATATATATTGTTGGTATATTTATACCATATAGGTATCATATAGGATTGATATTAATAATCTATGATACCCTGGTGGTATATGTATACCCTATTGGTATATCATACAAGTAGGTGTTGATATCAACATGACGTCAGTACGCAAATTTTAATATCAGATGGTAAAATTTTAATAGTATGAGGTACAAAATGTAAAAAGATATATGAATATAAATAATTTGCTTTAAAGAGGTACAAACTTAGTTTTTCCAATAAAAAGCAAAATTACTTAGCCACAGTTAAATAGAAATAAACGGTAGCTAAAGAGCAAATTTAATTATATTTTTTGTGAAGTGATAGCTTTTTGCGATGTATTTGAATTTACCCCTTATCACCTTTTGAAAAACCTTAATAACAAATCTAAAGAGTAAAAGCTGAAAACTTCACAATATTATACTCATTATAATGGTATATTATTACATATTATGAAAAGATTATAAACTCTTTATTACGAAAAGAAAATGTTATTTATATTTTAGCAATTTTATCGTAATTATATTTATAATTTGCTTACTTTTAACTACAAGTATTTTTTATATTTATCATACGCTTACTTGCAAAACTTGACTCCCATAATATATTTTACGTTGAGCTTTCTAGTAAGAATACTTTACATTAATTTTATTGTTTTATTGTCAAAAGAATAAACTCAACTCAAATAAAAAACAAATACCATGTCTTTAATCTTTATTCTAAACTTTTGATTACGTACATACTCATTTTGTTCATTTTTACTTGTTACTATTTCACTTATAGAGATCAAATTATATGAACTTTGCTCAAATATTTTAAATATACTCCCAAATATTTAGAAACAGTTTGTCATTTTCCTTTCCAGATGACATGAGAATATTGTTGGGTATATTTGAGATATGATTTTCATGCATTAAGGTGCCTTAATACAAACAAGTATAAAACGACATCTAATGAAGGAAGAATATCAGTTAAATAAGTCAAGAATATCTTTTTCAAAAATAGATTTTTACTTTTATTTTTATTTTTAATATATCAAAAGTATAATTATTTTTAAATTTTATAACTTTTATATTAATTTACTTATCCCTCAAATTATATTTTAAAATATAACACAATACTAAATAATAGTAAAGTAATAAAAATAATATAATAAAATAATTATACTAATTATTACTCCCTCTGTCTCAAATTAATTTAATTTTTGAGTTTCATTTTTAATGTTCAAAATAGTTGGATTATTCAAAGTTCAAAATTAATGTTTATTGAAGTTTTATATTTTCTAGGAGATAAATTACAATTTACACTTCATATACGGATGCTCACGAGCCAATTTTGATCAATTATTGGTCAAAACCAAACCAACTTAATTGATTTTTAACTTATCAAAACCAAATCGAACCATTAGATTATACATTTACTAGTTTGGCTGTTGTCGATTTTGGTTCGGTGGTTCGATTATTAACCGTACACAAAAATAAAAGCAGTAATACATTCAAAATAGAGAAAAAGTGACAACAATCCATTCAAAACAAAAAATAGTTAGAACAACAGATATTGTAGTACTTTTAATCACTAAATTTACCAGCAACAATAACATATCCAGTGGAATCCCACAAGTGGAGTTTGCGAAGGGTAGAATGTACGCAAATCTTACCACTACCTCATAGAAGTAGAGAGGCTGTTTCCTGGGAACCTTCATCTCAAAAGCCCATAAATAGAATAAACTACATATGACAAAAAGGAAAGGAAAGGAAATAAAAGGAAAGGGAATAGAAAGAGCGACTAATAACAAATAACATATGACAATATGTAACTATGATAAAATTAACACATACATGACAGATAATGACAATACATGATGTAAAACACGACTACTCTTGCTACCCTCCTATACCTTAAGCTAGACAACCACTTGTACTAACCACTTAGCCTACTACTCTAATTGGCGACCTCCACTCCTTTCTATCTAAGATCATGTCCTTGGTGAGATCAAGTTTCACCATATCTTATCTGATCACCTCTCCCAATACTTCTTCGGTCTACCTCTACCTCTCCGTGTATCTTTCAAAACCAACCTCTCGCACCTCCTAACGTGAGCATCAGTACTCATTCTCTGCATATGTCTAAACTAGCGCAGTCTCGCTTTTCTCTCTTATCAGCCACATGGGCCACCTCTAGCTTCTCCCAAATAGTCTCATTCCTAATCCCGTCACTCCTGGTGTGACCACACATCTATCTCAATATCCTCATCTTTGTGACATGCATCTTCTCAACATGTGCTTTTTTTATTGGCCAACACTCCACCCCATACAACAAAGATGGTCTATCCATTTTTCTGTAAAATTTACCTTTGAGATTAGGTGATATCTTCTTGTCACACAATATTCCAGAGGCAAGCCTCTGATCCATTTAGTCCATGCTACCCCAATACTATGTGTGACATCATCGATGATATCGCCACTACTCAGTACTCTGGATGATGGACCCCAGATACTTAAAGTTTTTTCTCATCGGGATAGGTTGAGTGGCAAGCGTCACATCAATGTCTGTTTCATCTCTCGCAACACTTAATTTGCACTCCAAGTATTCTATTTTAGTCCTGCTCAGTTTGAATCCTTTGGAATCCAAGGCTTGTCTCTAAGCCTCCAACCTATAGTTAACTTTAATTCGAGTCTCATAAATCAGTACTATATCATTTGTAAATAGCATACACCATGGAACCTCCTCCTGGATAGATCGCGTCAGCTCATCCATCACCACGACAAACAGGAAAGGGCTAAACACAAATCCTTGATGGAGTCCCATCTCAACAGGAAAATACTCTGAGTCTCCTCCTACCGTTCTTACCCGAGTTTTGGCTCCATCATATATATCTTTTATCGTCCTGATATATGTCATTAGGACACCTTTCACCTCTAGACACCTTCATAGGACATCCCTTGAGATTTTGTCATAAAACTTTTCGAGATCAATGAACACCATATGCAGATCCTTCTTTCTTTCACTATATTTCTCCACTAACCTCCGAACAAGATGAATTGCTTCAGTAGTCAACCACCCTGACATGAATCCAAACTGATTCTCCAAAATAGACACTACTCTTCTCACCCTCATCTCCACTGCTCTCTCCCATACTTTCATAGTGTGACTTACCAACTTGATACCCCTGTAATTGTTACAGTTTTGAATATCCCCCTTGTTTTTGTACAATGGGACCATTGTACTCCTCTTCCATTCATCAGGCATCTTGGCGGTCTTCATAATAATATTAAACAGTCTCGTTAACTACTCTATCCCATTTTCGATCGTGTTCTTCCAAAAATCTATCGAAATCTCATCGGGTCCGAGACCAACCTCTCGCACCTTTAAACAGTCTCGTTAACTACTCTATCCCATTTTCGATTGTGTTCTTCCAAAAATCTATCGAAATCTCATCGGGTCCGATTGCCCTCTCCCTTTTCACCCTATTAATAGCCCTTCAAACCACCTTAGAGTTCTCATCGGGTCCGATCACCCTCCCCCTCTTCATCCTATTAATAGCCCTTCAAACCTCCTTAACTCTGAACCGCCTACAATAACCAAAATCACGATAACTTTCAGAGTGTGCCAGCTTACCCATCTCAATATCTCTATCTCTTTTTTCATTTAAGAGTTTATGAAGGTAAACTTGCCACCTTAGTTTAATGAAAGTGTCATCCACTAACACCTCACCCTCCTCATCCTTGATGCACTTCACTTGGTCCAAGTCGCCAGCTTTCCTTTCTCTCTCTTTATCGAGCCTATACAATTTCTTGTCCCCAGTGAGAACACATGATATAAAAAACACGTCCTCCACCTAGCCCTACTATACCCCAAGGCCATGCATCCACCTAACCCTACCAATTAGCCTACTACTCTAATTCGCGACCTTTTATCACTTAGCTCCTCATATAGGCGCTCAAACGTTGTTGTCTTAGCACTCATCATTTTGACTTAGAACGAAGAGATATTGACATTTCTATTCCTACCAAGAATTGTCATAGACATTCATATACATGAAATCAATAAGATAAATGTTTTCGTCATCGGTTGATCAATTTGATTATTTCTTCAATTTTTTCAAACAAATTCAAACACAAATCAAATACGATTAGTTTTTAAAAGATAAAAACCAAACCTAAATAAATTGGTTTATTTAATCAAGTTGGTTTGTTTTTTCGATTTGGATAATTTTTTCTCCGAATCGTGAACATTCCTAATTATATATTTATAACTTTACAAACGATAATACTAAAAATTATAGTTTAAATTTTATCTCTGAATATTTTTCTTATATTAAAATGAAATAATTATTTTTTAATACACATATCAAATTAAAGAAAGGAAATGAAATAATTTATGTCGCAATCACATTCAGTAAGCACCTAGCTGGATGGACCGCAAAACGAGGAATTACTACTAATTTGGACGGCAACAAGATGTTTACACCATTCACTATGTGTCAATATTCGACCACCCAAGACAATTAATTCTTGACATGATGATATTCCCTATCCAACCACACCACAAAATACATCTACTCATTTTTATTTATCTATTTTTATTCTTAATATATATTAAATATTTTTTTTATTTTTAACTTAGTATCCGGCTCCCACTAAATAATTATTAGAATATAACATATTATTAAAAAATATTTTAAATGTAAATTAAAAATTATTATTTAATAATTTAAATGATTTAGTTTAGAAAATATAGAATAGTTAAAGAGCTTTATTAAATAATTTGTTTTGAACTATGTGTTAATCCGAAAAATGACTCTTGATTTCAAAAAA
>DF361187.1:0-47904 GCA_000787875.1 Solanum virginianum | reverse complement strand
TATTCTTGGAAAATGTTACATTTACATAGATACAATTATTTGACAGATATACATATACAATTCGACTCTCTCCACTCTCTGCCTTCTCTCGATCTCACTCGCCTCTCTCCTCCCTCTCCCAATCTCGCTTGTCAGATGTACAAATACATATATATATCAGTTACACATATACAATTATTTGACAGATATACATATACAATTTAACAGATATATATATATATACGCAATTCGTCTCTCTCCACTCTCTACCCTCTTTCACTTGCCTCTCTCCTATAATATGTAGCTACGAATCATAATTTGAACAAATAATAGTTATTTTTTTGGCCTTATAATGTTTCAAATATTTGCTCATTTTGAAAAATTATTAAGATATTTATATACATATATAATATATTTCGAACCCTTTTTGAATTCTTCATGTGTTTACTTTATATTTTAAAATTCTTAATGAAAATTTTGAATCGATACTAGTGTGCATAATCTTAAACCTACTTTTAGAAGAGATGAATGTTGTTTGCAATAAATTATTGGCTCAAATAAAATAATTAAAAATCAAATATGTAAGACAAATACAATTAAAAAAATAGACAAATACAACAAAAAAAATCCACACGAAAAAGAATGAATAAAAATAATAGTAACAACAAATAACATAAACCTATATTACCTATATTATAACTGAACCTAATCGGCATTAATTCAATTATTTTATTAGTCCTTAAACTAATAGCCATGATTTCTTTTACTCGCTTCCAACTTCCATTGGCCTGTAATAATAATATTATTTATGTGGTGGTTAACATTATAGCTTAAAATAAATATTCCTCTCAATTTTTTTAAAAATATAAAAATAGTGTTTATTGGTCACTTTGACTCTATCTATCTTTGAAAAATAATTATTACCTATAAATTTTACAAATGAAATTTTTAGATAATGTTACGAAGCTTCATATGTGAAATTTAAAACACCGAAGTAATATTTTTCTTTTTTAGCGTAATTACGTAATTAGAAAAATATATGATATATATTTATATTATACCTTATAATTTCTAAAAAAATTATAATTTATATCTAGAGTGAGGGTTTTATTGTTATTTTTTCTCTCCTTTCTTCTCTCTCACTTCTCTTCTATCTTTGTGCAATCTTTTGACAGATATATATACATATTCAATTCGATAAATATATATATATAATTCACCTTTGTCCACTCTCTGTCTTATCTCGCTCGCTTCTCTCCTCTCTCTTCCAATCTCGCTTGACAATTACAAATACATATATATATCAGTTACTCATATATAATTATTTGTCAAATATACATATAGAATTTGATAGATATACGTATATAATTTCCCTTTCTCATTAAATACTTTGTGCTATTGACCCTTAATTTTTTATTTTTTTTTGTTATGTCAAGAAAGTGAGGGATTAATTTTAATAGTGGAAAACGAGTGCATTTATAGGTGCCACATATGTATAGTACAAGTTTTATAAAATATCATCAAATATTGAATATTGGTTAGGTGAAATGTAGCTTTTCATGACTTTATTTCAACCATATCTTTATGAAAAATATTATGAAATATTGATATATTGGAAGCTTTCATAATACTTGCTGCCATTTTCATTTAGGCATATAACAGCTTAACCAGCTTTCTAAGCAATATTATTTTTTTAATTATCTTTAGCTTTCTAAGCAATATTATTTTTTTAATTATCTTTTTTCTTATTTAGGGTTTTAGATAATTATAGAGCTAAAAAATGTGGAACAGTAAAATAAAAAGATAATTGTTTGGCTTGAAGGGAAAAGTTTCTAGACAAAGAGTTGTCACCCAATGACTCAAAGATAATTATCATCTAATAAATGATGTATATTTACATTTTTTATTAACAAATCTATATTAATTGATTTTTTTAAGGAAAAAACAAAATTAATTTTTTTAAATAATTCGTTTATTATATATTATTCAAATAAAAAATAAGTACATCGGTAATAAGAGATGGATGTTTAGTATCTCACTTCATCGAATCAGACACAGAAACAGATGCACAAGCAAGACAAAATTAATTTTTTAATTTCAAATCTCTCACATGGTCTTAAAAAAATCTCACTCATTTTTTATTTTTCTATACCCGACGCAGATGAAAAAATCAATATCCCTCTTCTACTCAATCATAAAATGCATAAGATCAGAATAAAAGCAAGTTTGAGATTTTTATTAGTTTGGTCGAATCTAAAGGGGTAAAAAATGAGTGATGTAATTTTTTACAATTACATGACATTTTAGGATTATTTTATTTTAATATAATAAATATAGGTCCGTTTTAAAAAAATAAATATGAACTATTTATTAAATAACGAGAGTAAATATGTATCATTCGTTAGACGATAAAAATATAGATGCATTACTTTTTAATCAAGAAATATATCCATATTGTTAAGGGTATATCGTCCCTTTCCCATTTATATATTAAAAAAATTGAGAAATTTAATCCATAATATCTTCAAGGAATATAATTAATCTTATCTTGAAAATAAAATAAAAAGGGAAATAATATTCTTGGAAAATGTTACATTGTGCTATGCACATTTAAAAGTATATAAACGCGCTTACGTTATACGTTAATCAAATTTCTTTATCCTAATTAGTGATTTGATTAAGCAAAGATGGGATCAATTTTTTAAGGGATTGGGAATTTGGGATAAATGTTGTATTAGCCTAGTGCTTAATGAGTAATGACATTCATGTATGTTTATCAAGGTTGTCTGTATGTGTTAAAATGCCAAAACGTATAGAAATTTGCAAATTTAAGACCCCAAAACAATTTTATTCTTTCCGTCTCAAATTATTTGTCGTGTTTTTTAAAAATAATTATTTTAAATTATTCTTTCACCACCAAAGGATAGGGTTGCTTCTCGCTTAATCAGAAGTCTTGAGTTCGAGTCTTGGGTGGTATGAAAAAAATCCTCGATAGGGAGTGCTTCCTCCAAAATGGGGACCTTCGCAGCATGATTTCGGATATAGTCAGACTCTAATTTGGATACTGAACACTGGGTGAAAAATTAAAAAAAAAATCTTTCTATCCGTTTTTACTTATCCACTATACTAACAATAAATGACACTATTTTAATTTAAAAAATTAAAAAATAATTTATCACTTAATTCCTGATTTTTTTCTTTATTATTAACTATAGTCGTTCCTCAATAAATTTTTCAAAGTATTAAATTTATTATATTAAAAATTAATTATAGTAAAATCCTCATTCTATTTATTGCTCATTAAAGGACGTGCCAAGTCAATAAAGCACAAACAAAAATGGAAGAAGAAGTTATTTGTTTTTTTTTCTGGACAAAATTAATTATTTTTTAAAAATTATATTCTTAACAGAAATTGTTCTTGAAATTTGCATACATCTCAATTATGGAGTGATGACACATAAATAGAGTAATTATTTAATGAAAAAAATTATAATAAAGTAACACAATCAAAACTCTTCTAATCAATATTTTTCTTTTCTTTTTTTAAAAAAAGTAAGTAAATAGAAAACACAACACTTTCAACTTCCTCTCTATATTGTTTGATTTTTGATAAGTAGATGAGAAGTTTCTTTAATTACTTTTCAAATTATAATTGTCGATAAATAGATGTAATGTCTTTTTAGTTTTCCAAATTCTATTTATATATGTAAGGATGTTGATATAACTTGAACTATTATTTTTATTTTATTGCTACTATTTCAATGACTTCATCAACATGATACTATTATAAGAATTTATTTTATGGAGTTATTTACGAAGTAATGTATGCTTGACGATACTATTTATACATAAATTTAATATGAACTAACCCCAAAGAACAATACGAAGATTGATAGAAAAAATAAGGATATATTGAATACAAATTGTGGATAATTAGAAATTATCAAGCACTCAACTATATGAATTAGTTGGACATTTTGATGATTTTATAATAATTGATCACTTAATTATCAACTAATCTTTTAACTTATTCTTCGACAACACCAAGAATTTTCTTAACTTGATAATTATTTAAGAATGTATCCTTAGACACGTGCCAACTTAGATGGAATCAAAATTTATTTTACTTAATTAACTATGATTGATTTAACTATATTTTAATTTTATTAAATTACTTTTAAAATTAATTACTATATTCGAGTCATCATCAGAAAAATTTGTCATTTATTAAACGAGTTCCGTTAGTATCAAACTTATTCTTGCTACCAAATTGAATGGTAACTATTAAAACAACTACTATATCCTGGTTCACATATATTGGATAAAACTTTACGAGGAATTTTACATATAGTCATTTAAAAATATTTTTAGTTATGGTTCATAACTATAATTTGGGTAAATATATTTTGTAACTATAGTTATATCAGCATTTGTATAATTCCTACAACATTTGCATACGTTTGTATAATTCGCTATACAATTCGTTATTTTTATATAACATTTGTATATTCCACTATACAATTCATGCACAGTATTTGTATAATTTGCTATATAATTCGCAATATTTGTATATTTTGCTATACAATTTGATTCGCGCACAACTTTTGCATAACGCACACAATGTTTGTATAAATCGCATGAATTGTATAAAACTCAAGCTGTAATTACAGCTACATGTTTGCCACGAAACGTAATTAATTCAAACTTTAACTATATTAGCTAATTAAATAGTATATGTTTGATTATTTGCGTAATTCTTCCGAGCATCATCATGAATATATAAAATTCAATTTTGACCAAACTATTTCCTAATTTTTCACTATAATAAGGTCTACCCTCATCAATTGATTCCTTAAAAGAAAAAAAAAAAGAATCTTGGTTACTTAGACCATGATTTCAGATATTTCCCAATTTTGTCGACTCTCATCGAGTTGAAGTCATTACTTACATCATCAATTATTCTCTACCTCGGTTTTAAAATAATTATCATATTTTCCGTGTTAAGAGTTAAATTATATAAATTTAAATTAATATTTTATTAATATATTAACATGAGAAAATTATGACTATAATATTAATGTCATAAATTTTTAGAATAAATAAAATTTAATAATAAAACATTAAATTAATTTTAAAAAAATAGAACGTGATAATTCTTTTAGGACGAATTAGAGTAATCAAGTAGCCCACAGAATATTAAGATAGGATTTTAGTGCTATATCTTCTAGTCGTTTTCTATTTCTAATTTTAAATAGAAAATGATTAAACTTCAAATTTCAAAGTAAGGAATTAAATTGTCGTACTCATAGTGTCACGGCAAAAACTAAGTGCACCTTTGTGCTTGGCGTTAGGTGAAAGAAGAATATAGATCTCTTGATTGTGTTGGTACATAGAAACAAATTTTCATCAATTTTTTTATTTTTAAGTATATTGTATTGTTTTTGATCGTCATTTGTTTTGTTACTTTAATATTGTATTTATAAGTTTTTAATTGTTTTTCATTAAGTCATTTTATATCTAGTATTTTTTGCTTTTGGGGTTGATATATTTATGTTGAGGGTCTTCCAGAAATAATTTCTCTATCTCTATGAGCTTGTGGTAAGGTCTGAGTAGATTTTGTGTCACGCCCCGGGAGGGTACCCTAGCGTGACTGGCACTCGAAAACTATTGTTAGTCCCCAAGTGGACCACTAGTCTCATTGCCATTGTTCCATCCATTTATATGCGGAAGATTTAATAAAATAATAAACTATCATAAGATAATACGAATAAATATCTCAAAGAAAGGAAACGGGAATCAACAAGCCCGATGCTATCCATCAACCGTCTATGTCTACGAAGCCTCTATAACTAACATCTAAGAAGGCACCATGACAAGTCATGGTTGCCACAATCAAAAGAAATACCGATATAAAAAGAAATAATAATCATCCTCCAAATGTTGGGGAGGACTCACTACGGTCTGAAATCAAAGCTCTGAACCTCAACGATTGGACTGCTGAAATCCTCTATTTACAGAATCTGCATCATAAAACAATGCAACCAAAGGGGCGTTAGTACGTGAAATGTACTGTATGCAAAATAGGCTAAAGTAAATGGAACAATGTAACAGTCACTCTCAATCACTCAACCTCACTTCAGAGTATAGGACCGAACTCTATCACCTCACTGTCCATCAAAACATCAAACCATCACATCACATCGGAGTTCTATCATAAAGAGACCTATCTGGGAGTTTCTTGGACCTACACCCATCACCTATGAGCCGGTGATGGTACAACGAAGCGATGTCGTTACGGCATCCGCCCAGTACCTTGCTGGGTTAAAAGGGCGTACATCAAGGGTTTATAATAATAGTAAGTCCTCTTTTAGGACTAAGGAAACATTTATTCCCACAGTTCAATCTTCTGCTACGCTGGTCACGTAGGTAATGAGTACGAGCGGGACTCACTCTTACTCATTTTCGGTGCTCAATACTCCTCCCAGGACTCGACATGCTCATAAGTCTATCAATTCATCAAGGATTTCCATCACTCAACCTCTACATGCGAGATTATCCTTTCAAATTCAAGGGAATATATTCATTCAACTTTATCAATATTGTTTCAGCTATCACAATCATCAACACACATCACCTCAGGACTTAGACTCAGTCGAACATCACATTCCGACTCCCAAGGCTCTAGACGTCCCCCTAAGTTCATTATTCAAGTCTTTATAGAGAGAATTTTTACTGGTTAAATCACAATCACATAATAATGCAGGTATACAGTAAACATTAAACCTGATGATCATCAATTTAAGATACAAAAATATAATTTAAAGAATATATTCAAGAACTAGAGACAATATTCAAGAATTAAAAGTATTATTCAGGAAAACTTTCAAGAAATCACTATTCAAGACTCTAATTATCAATCTTGCTTCCTAACTTTACATTGGGGCACATGGAAGAACAATCTCATGCTTTTGGGTAGCCTTTACATACCTGAGACTGGAGAATTCTCAACTTCCTTCAAAAATCTATCACCTGGACTTGGAACCCTTAACCCTTTCTTCTTCTCCTCTCTCAGAAAGTATGTTTTGCCTTAGAAAAACATGGGTTTTGAAACCTTTCGTATGAAATATCCTTTAAAAATACGTTTTGGGGGTATTAAAATATATTGAAAAGGATAAAATTGCTCTTCCCGAAGTAAAAGAAAAAAATAGAATTTCTGGGACACAGGTGTGAGTCGCGAAGGGGGCGCACCAGTGTTTTTGGTGAAATTTTCAGAAAAGCAATTCTCGTCGAAAAACAACAAAAAATCACAAGTGCAAGTCCGCGTCCCTGGCGCGTCGCGAAGGGGACGCGGATTCGCTACTAGTTTTGCACAAATTGTGCAATTTCATAATTTGATCGGATTGCTCTTAAATAGGGTCAAGATCATTTTCTAACTCGATTTTCTGCGCTAATCGCAAATCCGATCTCAGATTTTTCATCGGAGCTTTGGAAGATGCGTTGTGCACAGATGCATTTTAGAGCCATTTTGATAATTTTACGGGGTGTTACATTTTACCTTCCCTAGACTCCATTTATGATATTTCACTAGGTAAGTTGTTATTCTTTGTTATCTTAATTTGGTCATTAGTGAGTACTACTAATCAATTAGTAATTAACTTTCTTCAAAGAAAAATTTGGCTAAAGATAAGGATGAGATTAATATATGATGGTTATCTTAATTTGTTCATTAGTGACTACACTAATCAATTAGTAATGACCTTCCTTCAAAGAAAATTTCCAAAAATGGTTGATCAAAGCTTACCTAGGGTTTTCCTAAATTGGCAACTTTCCTTAGAAGAAACATCATTTGATAGAGTGGAGAAATCTTTTAATTCCTTAGAAGGAAATTCCTATAGGTCCAATTTAATTAGAATAACTTGAGGATTTTCTATGCTTACTCGATCGTATCTTATTTAAATAAAAATAAATAAACTAAATTTGATGATTTTACCTAACATTCTTTTGGCTGTTTTACCAAATACATAGAATTATTTTATGTTTAATGACATGAGTTATGATGAAATGGTTGAATTTCCTCAGTCGTCTTTAATCAAATTTTGTATTTAGAGCATGAAACTTAGAAATGAGTCTTGCAATACGTGAATTTAATAATCAAGTTCCAATAAAAATATTCAACGATCAAAAACCAAAAAACCAATCCTTTTTGTTTTTTGATCCTATACCTTTTTTAAGGGTAAGAGATGCTAATCTATTGAATTCGGTTGTGTCAGCCTTGGATTGACCAAAGACCCTATTCTATCTTTGCCGAATTCATTCTATTGAAGCATGATCTAAAGAGCTCCTTCTCATCTTGCATTTCTTTGATTTAGAAGTTCCAAAATCTTATCTGTGAATTTTTATAATGAAGGAAATTAAAGCCTCCTATTGTCTATGCTATTTGATTGAAATAAGTTCTATGTTGCTCATCACTCCTCGAGGCCAAAAACGAAGATTAAATTATCAACCTACAATTCTTTTTTTAACTATTTGAAAATCGATCCAACACATTTGAATTGGCTTGGAGTAGATTCAGTGAAGAGTAAACCACCTCATGTCAAAAAGTTTACAACCAATAGAAAATAGTCACAAGGGTATGAAGAAATAATAAGGAAAACAAAATAAACAAAGTAATATACAAACTAGTGAATAGTGATTCCCTTACCTTATCCAAAACTAACTTCTTTTTTTGGAGGATAAAATATACGCAGACCTTACCACTACCCGAACTTTCTTCAACAAAAAATTATTTTATTTTTTATATGATTAAAAAATATATATGTAATAGTCAATAGGTAGTGAACACGTTCAATTTCTTTGTATCTTTTGTTACTTCTTTATATTTTGAATCACGTTAATAAAAGTTCTCATTTCGCTGTTAATTACTATGCAAATTGTCAAGTGGGTTGGGTTATAATATTCACTAGCATTTTAGGCCAAGTAACTTTTGTGTAGATCAACAATCCGCTCATTTATAAATACAAATCATTTTGACCCATTCAATTTTAGTTCAATCCGTTCATTTAACACCTGTGTTTTATGAGATAAATTAAGTTTAGCCTTCTATGAGGAAGGTGTTAGGCAACCTTTAAATTGCTCTTCAGCTTGAGTTGGGCTTGATACTATAATTGATGAGACGGCCCAATTTAAAGTTATATGGCCCATGACTAAAACCCCATTTCTAAAATTCTGTTGGGTCGTTAGGACATTGGCCCACTCTTGTTGAAGATCAAGCAAATTACTAAGACACTAGCCCGTGCACAAGCAATTCGAAATATTTCAACTTTTTTAGAACATGTCCGAGTCAATAAAAATGATTTGGAGTACGTCTTTTTACATTATTTCAAAAATCGAAAGACTCAATCGTATAGATATATAGATAAAGAGATATTAGTCAATTTCTATATATTATTTTCTTTCATTTTCATGGTCCCAAAAGTTACACTATGTCAAAGCTTTCCTAAAAGAGAGAAGGTTTATCATTTTCAAAGCTTTTTGTCTTTGGCATGTGTAAATTCACTTGATTCCAAGCATTTAAAAGCCAAAAATGTAGTTGCCCCCATTTCATATAAGTAGGTTGCTATATAACTAGACAAAGTAATTCACATCAAACTTTTGAAAGTAAGCATATAGATATTTATTTAGTTGTTACACATGTCATATCATATTATGTTTAAACATTTTTTTTAAAAAAAAAAATTGATATATTTTATACAGTCATAATAAATTAAAAATATATTTAAATAAGTATTAAAATATTGAAATAGAACAAATAAAATAAGTAAAACTTAGTAAATGTTGAGTCTTAACCCGCTCTTTAACTCATTACTCAATCCGTTTTGACCCAACCCATTTTGATTCAAGCAAATTCGAGTTAGGTTGGGTTTTAAACCGTTTGTTGTCTTGACTCATTATAACTCGTTCAAATTTATCCCAACCCGCCTAATTGCCACCCTTAGGTATTTTAATTTCCTTATTTGTTTTTGCGTCATCTCATAATGAGATAACTTTTGTGATTAAGTTTTAATTCTGTTAGAGATAACTATTATCGAAGAATAAGATATCTGATAAACAACAGGTGTACTCCTAGCTATACGAACTCTCCTCGACCTAATCCTAGTCTAACATGCGTCTCTATTCTCCTTATGTAAATATAATCTTGAACAATCCTCTCATTATAAACCTAATTTTGAAACTGAATTAGACCTAAAGTTTATTTCTTATGAAATGTTCTCCTCAACTTTTTATATTTGAAATCACTTACATCATGTACTATAAAAGAAGATATAATTATTTTTATTTTTTTTAAAAGTTGGAGTTGGGGACTTATTAGTTGTACATATCAATACGTGCCATGTTTCTCATGGGTGTTGGACATGTCAAAGCTCAATAATTGAAATGGAAAACCGCCCTTTTCGAAATGACATGATGAATGTGAAAATGATGGTGCCTTGGCTTCTTTATGTTCAACTTGCCTTCCATTGCACTCAAATAGCTACTCTCTCCTTTTGATCTGACTCGGTCTTCTGTGTTCGTATTAAAATTTTAATAAAAGAAAAGTATTAAAAATATTTCTAAATTTGACATAAATAGTAAACTGACTAACTCAACTTAAATATGTCATTGATTTTGTAACAAGAGTGAAGTACACCTTTAAATTCTTGTTAAGTTATGGAGTATTTTTAACAATTGTGATAGTTCTGAAGTGTATTTTAGTTTAGTTAGTCAAGCAAAGAAGTATTTTTAAGACTGTCAATTAGTTAGACGATGAAACTAATAGCTTACGTCAAGTTCATGAGTGTTTGTGATAGTTTTCTCTTTCTATAAATTTGAATATATATTGTATAAGGTATATAGTTTTTTTTTAAAAAAAAAATGAGGGATTTTGAGATTTTTATTAACTAAGAGTTCAAATTTAATTACTCTAATTAAGAATGACGTAACTTTATTTTATCCAATCACTATCAATATTGATATTCAGTAGTTATTTTTTCTATTCTTCTTATGACGATCGTTATTGATCTCCAATAGCTACTTCTCCTATGCAACATAACTCTTCTAATAATGACCAGCTCTTCACAAATTATAGGTCTCAGCCATGGCTGTTCTTTGCTTTGAAAAGCTTCATTTATTTCTCAAACTAACAACAACAACAACATACCCAGTGTAATCCCATAAGTGGGGTCTGGGGAGGATAAAATATACGCAGACCTTACCACTACCTCATAGAAGTAAAGAGGCTGTTTCCTGGAACCCTCGTCTTAACAATTCATCAGCAGAATAAACTAGATATGACAAAAGTAAAGGAAAGGAAACAACAAAAATTATGCAACTAATACATAAACACAAATAATGACAACACAATATTGAATCCTATCACACTACAACAAAAAAAAAGCTTTTATTAGGGGGCACTAAATATACACATTAACAAAGAATGTTTAACCATTTAGAGGCATTAGTCAATTATCTTGGATCCAATGTAGAAATAGGGTTTAAGAACATTTACAAAAAGTGCAAAATGTAATTGTCGCTTAAAAAACATATTTAGGGAGAATTAAAGTGTTTTCATTAATTAATTGTTGCTAAAGATCATTTTTGGTATACAATTGACTTATTAATTGTTTTTCAATTTTCCATTTATTGAAATTAAATAACATATAATTAATCTTCTTTTCTAAGTGAGCTTCAATAACACAAATCACGAGTCCACATTTAATATGTATCAATCACTTCATGATGAGGTCATCTATAATGGATTAACTTCCACAAAAATCTACTCCCTCCGTTTAATTTTACTTGGCCTCTATACTATTTTGGAATGTCCAAGAATACTTGTCCACTTTATGAAATCAAGAGACAATTTTACACTTATTCATAATTTATCTTTATCATTAATTATAGTCATTTCTCTATTACATTTTTCAAGACATTATATTTATTATATTCAAAGGGTAATTTGGTAAAATTATCCCATCATTTATTACTTCTTAATTCATGTGCCAAGTCAATAGGGGTCAAGTAAAGTTGGACGAAGGGAGTATATGAGAAAAAATATATCTACATTAAAAAGTTTGTATAGCCCTAGTTAATATAGTTATAATCATGTTGCTATAGATAAATTACTTGAGAAAATTATTAGCTAAAAACTTATTTGATTGGTATTTTTATTCACTTAATTATGTATTCTACTGATCCATTCGACGGAAGGATATTCAAGATTTGAAGACTATAGTTAGATTTGAATGAAATTTGAACAACAATTTTGAAGAAAAATTTTAGTTTTTACTTTGGGAATTTGACTTTTTTTCATTGATATTCTTTGTTCAACAATCAAACTTATGTCAATATGGATGTCAATAAATTTGTGCTAAACTTATGAAAGATGAGGTATTTTTATGCTCATACTAAACTTATACACTCTTTAGGGACTTTTGTATTTGTGAATTTAAATTTTGTGGGTGTAGTTAATTATTTCTTCTGCATTTTTTATGATTATCAGTCTATAGTAATTCATTTTTTTTCCACTTTTACTTTTCTGTTAATTATAGACTAAAATAGAATGGAGAGTTTACTATACTGAATAGGTACGAAAGCCTTTCCGCTAGGGCAGCTTATTAGACGGATCAAACAAATAATTATATTTGAGGGTTTGACTTATCATCGACTTTTAAATATATTATTATCTCCGTTCTATTTTATGTGGCACCTTTTGACTTGACACGGTCTTTAAGAAAAAAAATAAGATTTTTGAAACTTGTGGTCTAAAATTATTCTGAGAAATTTGTATGGTTGAGATTCATTTCATTAAGGGTAACAGGGGAATTTTAAAGCCAAATTATTTCCAATTAGAGTAAGGTGATATTCTTTTTGGGTAAGATAAAAAAGAAAAGAGTGTCACATAAAATAGAATAGAGGGAGTAATATGCTAGTTAATCAATAAGCTATTGATTTGTTTGACATCAGCGTACAACAACAATAACATACTTAGTAAAATTTCACAAGTGGGGTTTGAAAAAGTAGAATGTACGCAAACCAGGTAGAGAAGCTATTTCATGAAAATCCTCATCTCAATTGGTTTGACAACGAATTAATAAATAATGAAAAATTATTGGACGTTGTATTCAATAAATTTTTGTTTAATATTGTAGACTCCCATGAAACAAAATTATTTTCTATCCACACTTAAGCTTGTAATTCTGTAATTATAAATTATAATTCGTTTTTAAATATATGAAAATCTAAATTTCAAGAATGCATGAATTTTTTTAACAAATATACTTACGATAAAAATGTAACTACAATAATTCTTAACAAGTTAACAGTTTAACAAAATAAGGAAATTGAGTAATCTACCCCCTCACTGAAAGCCGTTAATAATAAAATATTTTAATCAGTTCTCTAATCGTTAATTCAATATCAATAAATTAATAAACCACTTTTACAATCGACTTATTGATTATGATTCGACTTTGCACGACGTACACACTTATTAGGACCATAAGAAAAAAATATTAGAATGTAATTAATTATGAAAGATTCATTAACTATGATAAATCATTGTCGTCTAGATAATATTGATCATTTGCTATGTTTGACATGACTTTAGGGTTATGTTTTGATTTGCTTTGACCTTAGTACATGGTGACAAGAAATTTAAAGTTCTATTTGAATCAACCAATTTATCCCCCTAAATTATTTTATTCATTTATTGTAAATAAAGTTTCTAAGTGGCTTTCAACTCGATTACAGTCAAATCATCAAAGATTTTATGGGAAAACCAAGAGCAAAGGAAGAAAAAAGAGATAATTGATATCTAAGTCATAATTTCGAATCATACATTGGCCTACACACCTATTAATTGAAGAAAAGCACAAAAGTTGCTTTTTATTAAATGGAAAAGATTACTTTTTTAAAAAAAAACTCTACTTCGATATATAGTACTCTCTCTATTTACTTATACTTATTATTATTTCATTTTTTTAAATCAACTTGACTAAATTTCAAAATATAATTAAAGTAGCTAAATTTAATATTTAAAATTTAAAATTTAGATGGTTAAAAACTATATGAAAAATATTATAAGTAGCAATCCTTCTCATATTAATGTGATGAAAAAATATATTTTAAAATATTGGTCAAAGTTCTTGTAATTTAATCTCGATAAGTGAAATAATGACAAGTAAAAATAAACGGGGGGAGTAACCGTTCTTAAATAATCATTCTAAGTTATGGAAATTTATTATTATTACTTTTATTTATTTATGAAGCATAAAATTACTTAATTATGATTTTTCTCCAAAAAATTAGAAAAAAAACTACAAAAATCTCTTTTTTTTTTTCCTCCTAATTTAACTTGTCACGTCATATTAAAGCCCTTTCTTACCTTTTTTTTTCCCAAAAAAAAAAACTACGAAAATCTCTTCTTTTTTTTTTCCTCCTAATTTAACATGTCACGGCATAATAAAGCCCTTTCTTCCCTTTTTTTTCAAAAAAAAAAAAATGTAAACTCCTTTAATCATGTTTTGTATTTATTAAATATAACTTGATTAAAAAGATTCAATTAGGAAAAAATTAATTCATTAGGCTCCTTTAAAATAAGGTCATCTCAATCAATTCAACAAAAGATAAGATAAATTTATTAAATATAATTTGACTTATCCCACCATTTAAACTATAATGATGAGATAAATTATCTTATATACATCGTATAATAACTTATGTTAGAATAATTAAATTCATAATAACTAATTATAAGATAAGTTTTTCCAACCAAGGAGTCTCAACTTTTGGGTAGGTTTGGGGGTGGAGGGGAGGGTTTGTTGTTTTCAATTCTCACTTTTTTTCTTTGGGTTCTTTTCAATTGGTCATTTTCAATGGGTAGAGAAGAAATGAGAATGATAGATACAAGTCAAATGGGTCTACATTTATTTAAAAAAAAAAAGACAAAAAAGAAAAAAGGAAAAGAAAGAAAAGATGACTTTAATATGACAAAGCATGTCAATTAAGAGAAAATGAATTTTTTTAATGTTTTTCTTTAAAAATAAAATTAGGAGAAAAACAATGATTCAATGATTTTTGTAGGAAATAAAAATAATTTTAATAAATAATTTTTCATAATTTGGATGATCATCCCCACTTCAGAGTAATATACTTCCTATCAAAATTTCTTCTAATAAATACCCAAAATTTCTAAGTAAAAATTCAAAAGGTACGTGTCATCCATCTCAATACATTTTTTAGTGATAATAATGAGAAAAATATTTATTGGTTGATTTATCTTTGGAAGAAAGTATTCTCATTGATATCATTACTTACAAGAAAACAAAAATTGAATATGATTGCACTTTTTATTATGGTTGCTATTTGTTTATCTTTTATAAATATTTTTCTAAATAAATTAATCCCTTGTGTTTTCTAATTGACTCTTAATGATTGCTTATGGACGTAGTAATTAGAAGTTGAACATTGAATTTTCATTGCAACCATCGTGGTAAAAATTATTCATGGCCTTTGAAAATTTTGAAGGTTAATATATATATTACTACAATATAAGTTATTTGAAGCAGGTCATGGTCGATATACCTGCTTCAGTTATCTATTTGATTATATATAAGTCGTTCAAATAAAGCACGTCACAATTAGTAGTGGATTTAGGGTTTTAACTCAGGAAGTTCGAAATATAATAAAAGTATAAATGTGTGGATAAATCATAAAATACAATTTCCGAAGGAATAATTAAGAAAAGCTAAAAAATAATGCTTTAAGTGGGATTCGAACCCTGAGCATGAGGGTTTATTTAAAAGAGACCTACCATTATGCTAAACTTTGCTTATTATTTAAAACTTAAGGGGTTCAAATTATAAATATATATATAGAGAGAGAGAGAGAGAAAAATTACCTTATATATACAGTGTAATTTTCGCTGAGGGGGTTCGAAATCCCCTCACCCCTCCCTAGTTCCACCCCTGGTCACGATTGATATGCATGCTTCAACTGCGTGCTTGAAACAAGCACGCCATGGTTGATATGCCTGCTTAGGCGGCAACTGTCGTTTGATATATCTACTTCAATTGCTTGATTTTAGATGTCACTTTTATTAATTATTTCGTCGGTCGCTTTAACTATAAATTTACAACATTACTCATAATATATTTTTTTAAAGGCAATGGCGATTAACGTGTTTGTTTTAATCGTTTGATTTTGCTATATCATTTCTATTAGAGTAATTATTTCTTCAGCTGCTTCAATTATAAATTTATAATATTAATCCTAATAAATCATTTTTTCTAAAAGACAACTGTCAATTGACGATCTTGCTTCAAATGCTTGAGTTTACAATATTATCCATAATAGATTATTTCTTCAGCCGCTTCAACTATTTACAATTTAGAATATTTTAAAAAATAATAAATAAAAGTTTTGATTGATTCTCAAAATTGTACATGTGTAACATAAATTAAAAGAAAAAGAACTATCGTATATTATTTAAAAATATATAAAATGTAATAATTAATAATTTAAAATTTTAAAAAAAATATATAAAAAATATATCAACATTACATAAATCGAGATAAAAAAATAATATGTATTCACTTGCTCTTAAGACTAGTATATATATGAATATCTCTAGAAAAGAAAAAAAAAAACATGAAATGTACATAATGATAATAACCTTTTAAAAGTCAAACAACTATATATGAACGATTCCATCACCAAAAAATAAAGGAAAAGGAAAAAGGCTTGGGGGACAACAATTCACCTAAGAAATTGATGGAACTATATTTACTTTTGGATAAGTTTGGTATTTTGTATAAAAGTAATATTTAATAAGATATATTTAGTAATATTAAAATTACTAACGTATAAAATAATTATACATTGCTATTATTTTTTTATGATTTAATTTAATATATTAAAAATAACATGCATTACGTAAATTTTTTAAATTATTTGTATATATATAAAAAAATATCATAAAAAAATATTTTTGACATTTTTTTAGTCCTGTACACTTTCTGAGATAATTATGTAATGCATGCGTTAATAATCTTGACCTTGCTCGCTTGATAAGGGATATAAGAATAATATGAAATATTGTGTATTAATGATGTTGATATTAGTAATATATATATAAATAATGTTTGCTTTGGTTACACTGGGATTATTTCAAATGCAATATTTGATTTAATTTATTAAAAAATAATATTTATTGTATAATTTAACAAAACACCTTCCACAAATATGGTGGAAAGAACGTCGAATTTTTTTTGAAAGGTGATTGTATTTTTAATCATGTTATGCATGTATTAAAAGTTAAATTTTTTTGTATTACTAATATTATAAATGTTTTATATATTAATTATACATACCTTATTATGATTTGCTATGTATTATATATATATATATATATATATATATATATATATATATAAAATAATATTTCAATTGTATTTATATATTTTTTTGGTTAAGTATATATTTGTGTTCTATTTGATAAAGGAAAAAAAAAGTTAATTGTGAGACGTACTTAATAGTTATGAGTAACAATACGTGGCACTACTTGATAGGTTTAATGGTCCACTACGATTTGTTTAATATTTTGTCGGCAGTAGGAAATAGAAACATGAACGGAGACGAATTTAGAATTTAAATTATATTAAGTTCAAGATAAAATTTTTATCGTAATTTATACTTGATAATGTATATTTTATTGTTTCTCGGACTTAAATATGTCATCAGTCTAGACTATTTATCAAGTTGAATTGGAAATTTAAAAGTTTTAAGTTTTCAAAATTTTAATTTTTCAAATTTGAAATTTGGTTTGGGTATGTATTTTACTTGAAAATAATTTCGATTTTTATGAGTGAAAGTTATATTCATGTTTCATGGGCAAACAAATATTTGAATATATAATAACAATATATTCAGTGGAATTTCATAAGTGAAAATAAATATTTGAATATAAAATTTTAAAATCTATTATTAAATTAGTTTAGTAATATGAACTTAGGGTGTGTTTAGCTTAGTAATATGAAATTAGGATGTGTTTGATGTGAATATTTTTTAATTTTTTCATGTTCAATTGGTTAAATATTTTTAAAAAAAATTCTCTATAAAAAGTAAGAAAAAATAAGAAAAATAACATTTCTAACGAAAATAGAAAAAATAAGTTACACCAATGACATTAACCATCCTCTCATGTAGTGGCGGAGCCACATAGGTATTAAGGGGTTTGAACCCCTTTTGATGAAAAATTATACTATTTATATATGGTAAAATTATTTTTTTATATATAATAAATCTTGAATCCTCTTTGATTAATTCGTGTGTCTACTTTTAAAAATTTTAAACCCCTTACAGAAAATTCTAGCTCCACCACTAATTTCATATTCATTCTTACCCTCGTAACCTCATCCCCATCCCACACCCCTACCTTCCTACCTCTATGTTCTTCCATAATATTTAATTAAATTATATATAAATATATTTAAAATATTTTTTTTACGTATATATCAAATAAAATTTAAAAAATTTACTGATTTTTTTAATATAATTTTTTTGTACCAAACACACCCTTAATTTGGATAAATTAGCTTCCTCTCATCGTCAATCCATTTTGTCGGTCTTATTTAATTTTATCGAAACCAAAATCAAATGAATTTATCAAATAATTATTTTCTCTGTCCCTTTCTTGATATCTCCCTCTTTACCTATTCTTTTAACCTTTAAAATATTACTTTTCTTCTAAAATAGCGTAAGTTTTGGGAAAGACATCAATAAAATAGGTTTTTCAATTAATTAAAGGGAAATTACGCGAATAAATAAATATATACTAATTAATTAGCTATAGTTTGAATTAATTATGTCTCGCAATAAATATCTAGCTATAATTATAATTTGAGTTTTGTATAATTGATGCGATTTATACAAATATTGTGCGCAATTATACAAATGATGTGCGCGAATCAAATTGTATCGTAAAATATATAAATAGTGTAAATTGTATAGGAAAAATTATACAATCATTGTGTGTAAATTGCATATCAAAATATACAAATGCTATATAAAATATGCAAATTGTATAGCGAATTATACAAACGTATACAAATGTAGCGCAGATTATACAAACACTGATAACTATAGTTACGAAATGTAATTACCCAAATTATAGCCATGGAGTATTATTATAGTATTTTGAGCGGTTATATGCAAAATTTCTCTTAATTAAACTATATATGTATTCAATAAATTATGTATTCAACTTATCGAGACAAATTTTTTGACAAATAATTTTATAAATTACTATATCTTATGGTACTATTAACTTTTTTTGGTCGTTGATTCATATCCAGTAAAAATCGTTTTATAAAAATTTGTTTACTTGGTCGATAAAATACAACTTAAACCTTAATTGTTTTTTAAGAGTTAGCTAAGCAAAATATTAATTAAGAATTGGGAGCAAAAGACACGACTAATAAATTAAATTAAAATCTAATGACGCTACAACTTAATTATTGACCTTTGGTTATGCTTTAAACTATCTGCCTTTTGAAGAAAGAGAATCCAATGAGAAGACTATATGAAAAAAAATTGAATAATAATTTGGACTGAGTGAAATACATTGAACTTGTAGTGGTAAGGTCACTTTCACATAAATGTTTAATGAAAAAATGGAGTTGTCTCCCTTTAAAAATCAATTGTACTATATATACCATTTGACAATATCTTTTATTTGGTATATATCTATATTGAAACTCGACTGAATTTGGAATTGTACATTGTAAAACTCATTTTTAGAAATGATGCTAACTATAACTCTATAAAATTTATTTACATGCTTAAAAAAGTCGAAACAAAAATAATTAATTGAATTAAAAAGATCTCTCGACTATTCTATCGTCGCAACGCATGTTAGTATAAAGAGCTATTTTTGTTAGTAGTTAGCTTTCAATAGTTTCAAGAAATGTTTTTTCCTAGAAATTCCAACACAGAATCATTCAAGTCATCGTCTATTTTAGTATTTACCAAAAAAATAAATAATGTGGAGGTCATATCAATTGAACAAATTGTTCAATAACTCAAAAAACTAAGTTGTTATATTTATACACATAAATTTTTGAAAAATAATATATTATTTGAAAACCAAACATGCAAGTTATTGCTACTTAGGTTTTGCAAAAGTTTTACAAGCACAACCAACTAATGTTTGCCCAAAAATTGCTGTCCAAATTTATTGGAGCCTAAATTTAAGATCTTTGATAAAAAAAAATTTAAACTTTTCATCGTATCCCTTGGTAATTCAGTCTTAACTATAGTTATATTATATTTACGTTTAGATATGGATCCAGAAACTGATCAATTCAATTAATTTAATATGGCATATACATATAAAATTAAAGTGTCTAACAATAAGTACTATTGTATATGTTCATTGTTTGTTTACTGATTCTGGATTAGTTATATTAGGATTAGTAATTAGTAATACGATAAGTTATGTCTGATGATGAAATAATATTACCAAGATTATTTTGGAATAAAATAATGAAAAAGACAAAAATGATCTATCGCTCTATATCTCCTGTGTGATTTACAAGCTATTGCATAGGAGCGAGAATTTTATCCTATGCGCACCTACACGATAGCGATTACGTGTTTCTTTTGTCATAAAAAAAAAAGCAAAAATTACCTATTGCTCAAATTCTTTTTCTACTGAATAACATAAAGAGTATTTTTATAAACAAATAACTTCTTAAAAGTTATGTAATAAGTATATATTATTTTTAATATAATAAATTTAATATACATAACTTGTTTTCAAACCGAAGGACCTTATAGGTTAAGTGAATCTAGTTGTTAATTTTCTAATTAGTCAACGAAATAATAATAAAGCATTTAAGTTGACATCAACTAATTATTCCATATTAAATACTGTGAATATCATTTACACGTGTTACATTTTTCAACGTTAGAAGAACGTAAAGTACATTAAATTAATTTGTCTTTCGTAATCAAAAAATTATATTAGAGACTGCAATAAAAAATAATTATATTTTATTTTTAAAAACTAACAAATGTGCATTGCATAATGGCTTCGACGGAAATGTTAATTAATATCTAGCTGGTAATTAAGTTGACTTAATTAAATACTGGCCAGATTGTACCTACTTCAAGTTCAACTCCTATTTTGAGTTTGATGTAAACGTTATTTATATGTTTAATTTATAGTATTTATTATTATCCAATTTAGTCTTAGAGTAACTGGTAAAGTTGGTATCATGTGAATATGAGATCACATGTAGTGGCGTAGTCCGAATTATCTCTAACGAAGTTCAAAATCTGAAAAAGTAATTATACGAACTAGTCGAAGGGGGTTCAACATCTACTATATATATAAAAAAAATTATTTTAACCATATGTATAAATAGTAGTATAATTTGTCATCGAAGAGGGTTCGGATGAACCCCTACCGAAAAGATAGCTCTGCCCCTGGTCACGGATTCTAGCCTTGAAAACAGTCTCTGACAGAAATGCAAGGTAAGACTATGTATAATAGACCCTTGTGATTGAGCCATTTTCTAGATCCTAGGCATAGCAGGAACTTTAGTGCACGAAACTTGTCTTTTTTTTTTAACTGTTCTTAGATAGACTAATAAATTGTGCAATATTATTCAAAAATTTAACTCCATTTTCATTATTAATTAGTTATATATTTAAATTATAAGAAATATTAACATCTATTATATATATCTCTAATATTTTCTTAATAATAATAATAATAGTACAAATTGGGGCGTTGAATCTAAAGCAATTATTTTAGTGACCTCTCTAGAGCCAACCACGTGAAATGGTTGAAAACTTTTCATCCTTAATGATCCAAATTAGAAAACTTTCTGGCTAAAGTACTATTTACTTTCTAAAAGAAATTTATATTTCATACAAATTTTAGACTAAAATTCGATTTCATGAAATCTAAAAATATCAAATAAGGTGACAAAACAACGTACGATATGCAATTGCTATGTTACCCTCATCTCTTTGAGAGTTCAAGTATATTTGTTGAATGTCATTTGTGACAAAAGCATCATTTACCTCTCCCAATAACGCCTAGCGGCTCCAGTCATGTTTGATTGATTTTAAAAGTTGGTTTTCGAGAATTTTGTAAATAGTTGAGATTTTTGCTAAAAATTAAATTTTTTTTGAAGGTTTACGTTGCTTAATTTTGAAATTTTGAGTCATTCAGAGATTTGAGTCTGAGAATGAATTTCATCGATTCCATCAATTCCGGAATGTTGAAATTGGTCTAGAATAGTTGTCGGAATCAGATATGAAGTTGTTATGTGAATTTTAGATTTGAACTTGAAAATTGAGTAAGAATTTGAATTTGATCAACATTTGGAGTTTCGCATATAGTAAAACTAAAAAAAAAAACAAATGATGGTGCATCAACATGAATTATAATGATATGATTAGAGTTCTTCTTTTGTAATCAAACGTCTTAAATATGATTTTTTTGAAAGTGTTATCTCAAAAATGAATGTACAACACATCGTCTAAATATACTAAATTTCAATACAAATATTGGACATTAGACGGGACGGAGGAGGGGAGGTGTGGGACCGGAATCCCACTGCTTGTTGAGGAATCATTGAACCCATGGGTGAGGCTCCGTAAAAGCCAAAACAGCACATTATCTTTAATCCATTACCCACTCACCACAAGCTTTTATATATCAAAAAAAAAAGTACTGTGTTAAAAAATCATATTTTAATACATTAAAATTAAATATAATTTTTTGAAATTTATAATATATGAAGTTACATATTCATCTCATATAAATATATTAAAATTTAGATATAAATTTTTTGAAATTTATAATATATGAATTTACATATTCATCTCATATTAATATAAAATATTGATCAAATTCAAATGATTTGAATTTTGAAAAATTTAATATATTACATGAATTAAGATGGAGGAAGAATTTTACTATTACAATTACCATGCCAATTCACAATTTAAATAGAAGAACAATTATTTTATTTTATTATTTTATATAAATATGTTTCTTTAATACTTGTCACATATGCTACTATTAAATTATTATTATTTTTGGTTTCCCACCCAGTGTTCGAAATCTGTGGAGCCTCGACTAAATCTGAATCACACACTGTAGGACCCATTTTGGGGATGACACTCCTAACAAGATTTTTTTTTCATTCGTAGGGCTCAAACTCGAAATTTTTGATTAAGAGTGTAAATTATTATTATTATTTTTTAACTTTAGTTAGGATATTACTTTATCGTCACTATTTGTTTATCCTTTTGTTTTTAGCAAGTATTTTTTAATATTATAATTTTCTCTTGATATTCATTTGAAAATGTTTTATTTGAATTAAAGAATTTATTGAAAAAATATTTTTACCACGAACTATCTATATGTTAATGATTTTAATAAGAAAATTTTATAATAAAAAATAGGATTTATATAAAAATTATAAAATTGGATCTCCGTCTCTTGGCGCTTTATTTATACACACAATATTCTGAATTCTCAAAAAGGTCACTTCACGCTTTCCGCAAAGCCATTATCTTCGGCTCTCTGTTCTCTCTCCTGCCAGTGAAAAACAACACTGAGATTCCTACCGGAAAATGAGTTCGCCGTCGTCGTCGTTCTTCGTCTCTTGAAAGCTTTTCACAGTACTCATTTCATTGATTTACTTTCCTAAATTGCGTTGCGGAAGGAGGAGGAGTTCAATTCGAGTTACTAATAATGGACGCTAAACAATTCGAAGTTTACAAAAGTTCTTTCCTCTGAAGCTGCGGCTCTCTGTAAATCAATCAATTAGCTAAGTAAGTTTTCTCCTCTCCCTTTTGTAATTATTGTTCTATTTTTACCGATTATGATAGGGTAGAAGCTTCGATTTGTCTGCAACAGTTGGATATTATTGTTACGGCTGAATCGAATTAGGCATTTGCAGAAATTTTGAGTAGAAGTTGAAAAAAAACATAGTATTTGAAGTTTAGGTTGAGAAAAAGTTGTGTTTGGACCTAAAAAGTTCACTTGAAAGAGAAGTTGTAAAGGTTGAAATGAGTAGAAATTAGTGTTGAAATACATATTTAAAACATTAGGTCAATATTTCACATGAAATTCAAGTATAATATTTGCAGATACTGAACTGTGTGCAATTATTCAATTTTTTGCTTTGAATTTGTGCCAAATAATAAAGATTAAGCTGTCAGTCTCTTTAATTAGTAGCTTAAATTTATAATTTTGTGTGATCAAAATTTAGAAAATATTAAATATCTACATTTAGTTGCAATGATTTGGTGCAAAATGAGAAAAAAAATAGAACTTTAGGAATAGTTTCATGTTTTTTACTTGGTCTCAGTAGGATGAAAGTTTCAAGACATTAATTTGTTCCCTTTTATCTCCAAAGTGGTAGATTAGCACAGCTAAACCACAATTCAAACTGCAATGTCAAAATTTTAATATTTGAAATTTTTTTAAGAAAAGAAGAATTTCTTTTGACTCAATTGAGTAAAATCTTAACACTTTTTTTTTGTGGTAAATTGTGATTTTTTCATTCTTAATATCTGTTGTTGTAGTCAATTCTTGCGTTTTACATAGTTCAAAGTAAAGTACCTTCAGGAAGCTAAAAGCTTTCTGTAACTGTTGTCTATGTGTAAAGGTTGAGATGTAAGTGATATATATGAATTTTGGATATTGTTAGCTTCTTAAAGTTTTGTATATCTTCTGGATGCTTTGTTATTACTGTATAGGTAATTGTTGACTTCATGTATTTTGACTTCCCTTGCAATTATCTGGAGTATTTCATCACTGTGTGAATTTTCTCCTTACAGTTTATCCCGTGGATCTGGCTTTGAGTTTTGAATTCTCTCTCGGTTATTTAGTGGAAGCACCAAGTCGCTCTGAATAGGATTGAGGCTTCTCCGTTAGGATTGAGGCTTCTCAGCAGTACTTTCTTCGTAATATTCCGCGCTAAATCCATTTTTATGTCCTTTGCATCAATTTGCTTTCTTATAGTTGGAGATATCATCAAAAGAATGGACATATTGCTTTTGACTTCAACTGAACCCCCAATGAAACGCAGAGCTGGTTTATTTATAGTTCAGGCTGGACGAGGATCATATCGGGGAAGTTAGTCAACTGGTCGGTTGTAAATTGGGTTGCTATTATCTGAATTTTTGGAGCTTTTAATTTATTTAGATTAAAAAGAAGAATGAGTGCTGCTTCCTTGAGGCATTTCCTGGAAAGTGTCTGCTTCAAATCACCATGGAATTACGCGGTGTTCTGGAAGCTTCAGCACCAGTGCCCTATGTAAGTTGTTTCTTAGCCCATATCAGTGCCATATCAAGTAAAACAAGGATAGAAAACACTAAAGAGAAGTATAATTTCAAGATGGTCAGCAAAGTGTGTGTTCCTGCAAGCGATCATACTTGATTTGGATTAGTATGAAGTACCTGTGGAGAAAATACATGCTATACGCCTTTCTGATTATATCCATCTTTCTGTATTTTACAAAGACTTCTCTCATTCTATTTCTTTTGCAGCCCACGAAGAAAATGGGTTACTCTATGTATTTGTTTAGCATTTGTCTTTCTACATATTGTGTTGCCTTCCCCCCCCTTCTTTCTCTTTCTTTTTCCGTGAAACTAAATGAAAAATGTATTGCATTAGCATCTAGATCAGCTTATTTTAGAGGACTTAGTCTTAGGTGGTTTATAATCTGTACATGAGCTGAATGGTTGTGACATGTTGCTCACTTACATTGGTTCGACTTATTTTGGCAGGGTTTTGACATGGGAAGATGGATATTTGAGCATTCCGTGTGTTAGAGAACCTTACAGAGGTCTAATTGGCAACTATAATAGCAAAAACTTGAATGATTTATCCCCAAACTGTGGGTCAAGATCACAAAATGGATATTTGGGTGCACATCCGATTGGCTTAGCCATGGCTGAGATGTCAAATACTTACCACATTGCAGGGAAAGGGTAGATCATTGTTTTGTCTCTTTCTGGCTTCTGTTATTTTTCTAATTTACTATTGAAATAGTAGCGTAATTAGGCTTTACTTTTCAATTAGCTCTATAAAAATTTATTTTAGATGGCTGGCTGTTTCATTAGATGTTGTTGGTTGGACGTAAAAGATTCAGGCCGTATATTTTGTTCTCTAGATCTTCCTAGTAGCACTCTTAAGACTAAAGTTTCTCCGAAGATCTACTGCTCTGGAAGAGCAAGACTGATAATCCCATAAAGTTGCATCTTCTGTTTCCATCATCATGCAAATGTGGTTTCTTTGACTTCATTTTTGTTTGTTTCAAAAGAAATCTTAGCGAATTCCACTTGCCTCAACCAAGGAGACTTATTCCAACTTTCCAATCTTTCTATTCATTACCAGCATGCCCTTGTTCCCCCATTTCTTCCTATTCTGCCAACAAATTCTCTATAATGTTTATAATTCATTGATCTGGATCAGCTAATTCTTCTTAGATTGGCAAGAGGAAAAAAAAACTTGTTCTTAGATTGAAAAGTTGATTTAAAAATGTAATGGAACTTGCTTTTCTTGGTATAGACGAGTGAGTATATTCCGAAGGTAATTGCATTGTTGAATGTTATCTTACTGATTAACAAAGTGTTGAACACATTATCAAGTGGATAGTTGTATAAAAGGACAAAAAAGGGAAAGAAAAAATGACTAACTTAGCTTCTCCTTAAAAGCTGCTAATGTTTGTGATTGAGAACCTTTGTAATTTATCGAGTTTGCACCATCTAAAGTAAGAAGTAGCTCAACGCTTGTTAGAGGAAGTAGAGAAAGTAGATTCTAGACCTAATCTCTGTCAGAAACAAATGTGTTTACCATCTCTTTTATAGACAGTACAAAAGTTTCTGGTGCTTGAAGTGCAGCTTATGGAAAGATCAGAGTGGTAATAACTACGAAAAAAGTCTTAGAGGGTATTTGGATTGGCTTTTCTTAAGTGACTTATAAGTTGGATCCTCTTACTTTTAACTTTTGGCTTTTTTTCTTTTTGCACTTTGCCAGCTTTAACAAAGTGCTTAAAAGCACTTTTTGTGTGTTACCCAGACACTTCCAAAACTAAAAAGGTGCTTAAAAGCCAAAAGTCACTGAAAATAAGCTAATACAAACACCCACTTAGTATACATTTCAGATCCGATANNNATCCGATATGCAACTATAGTGGATGAGTGAAATCCATACTGACTTGTGAATTTCTGTAATCATAAAATCAATATTTTCTCTATATTCTTGATGGTTGTTAAGCAATCACTTTTGTTACTCTGCCTGCCTTACTCATAGATGTATGGTCAACTTTGGATCTCCATTGCATGGTTGTCATTCTTATTACTTGATCATGATCCTGATAAGCTGAGAGCTACTTTTGTAGTCAGCTCCTTTTCTTGTATGATACCAAGATTCAACTTTAATGTTTTCCTTATGTGTCTATTGTTGAGCCTTATGTGTCTATTGTTGAAAATGAAACAGGGTGGTCGGTGAAGTGGCATCTTTTGGTGTCCCACGCTGGATTACTGCCGACAGTCTAGCACCCGCGGAGCTCAGCTTTGGTTCTGTTGCGGAGGTACATATTTAGTTTGACATCTCCTCTGGGAAGTCAAATTTATTGCTCAACTATTTGGTCCTTTTCTCAACTGAGATGAACCCATGTTACACTTGAACACTTCGTTAATGTGGACAAAATCGATGTAACTATATGAAATGCTGTTATTCTGCCCCCCCTTTGGCCAGACAAAGTTGTGCATTTCTTTTTATAGTAATTGGGTTTCTTTGCTGACCTAATTTGTTGTTTTATTGATTGAAATTTGTTGCAGTGTCCAGATGAGTGGATGCGTCAGTTTCTCACTGGCATTAAGGTGAATTTGTGTAGCATAAAGTTCGAGGCCGTTTTGTTCATCTTTTGCTTTTACAGTATTCCTTTAATTAACCATATAAAATATCTTTCTTTTTCAGACTATTCTGCTGGTACCTTGTATTCCTTATGGTGTTCTGCAACTAGGATCAATGGAAAAGGTACGTCATATTTTTTATATTACAGTATTTCCAATATTGCCGAACTTCATTCAACCTGTTTTTTGCCAATGTGTTGTGTCTGATGTTAATCTAATGGAAATTTAGCAGCATATGAAACTTTAAAATAATATTTCAGTCATGATTTCAAAGCTTTATGGGGGGTGGGGGGCTATAGAAATACAGGATGCCTCATCTACTCTTTTATCCCTTGCATTGTATGTGCATACATGCAGTGTTATCTTTGTATGTTCATTCACACTATACTGTATTTCTTTCACGAAATCAGGTAGCTGAAGACATGGAGATGGTTACCAATTTAGCTGAAGAATTTGATGCCTATTTCAAATTTGTGGATAGCCTTTTACCTGGTGGAGAAAGCTGTGAATTTCTTCTACAGTCTACTCTCTCAGAGACTTTGAATATACCATCTGCAACTACCACAAATAAGTTGAATGAAGATGATGTAGCTGCTAATATACCAATTCTGAAAAATCACAAATTATCAGCTACATCTCCGATGACTTCATTAATTGAGGTTCAACATCCCTTTCAGTTATCTGGACAACACATGCAAAATATCCCCGAGAATGAAAATGGAAGAAAAATTGGCAAATTTGTTGAACACATGCCAAATGTCCTCGAAAATGCAAATGAAAGCGAAGTTGTAATGCAACATGAGGACATGATTAATCTAGTGAAGCAACTTGCTCATGGATATTATGATGATAATAGATCAGGGATAACAGAAAGCAGCTTTGGTAGATCTTCTTGCCATACAAAAGATATAGATGCCTTTTCTTACTCTCGCTGCAATGTCGGTGGAGTCAATATTCCCAATGAGGTAGATTCTTACTTTGATGGAGACATGCTAGATCCACAATCTCTTGGAATGGATTGCAGCGACACTATTCTTGGAAATGTAAGTAATTCTCTTAGCTGCCCAACAGAAAGTGAACTATACGGAGCTTTTGGAAGTACAATTCACAACTTGTCTGGCTTTAGCACAAATACTGCTAGCAAATCCATCTATACTGCAGATTGTATATTTAATATTGACCAATCACTTGGGCAATCAAATGGATGGCATCTGGAGGAAGATAATGCAGAGAATCCTCTGGAAGCCATAGTTACCAGTGCTTGCTGTTTTTCTGATGATTACTCGCTTCACAAAATGGCTGATCTGGAGTCCTTAAACATGTCATCAGGAAAACCTGTCCCTTCTCGCAAAAGGCAAAATCACTCTGCAGAAAGTGATTCAGTTGGTGATGCAGTGACACGAAGCACTCTTACATTGGCTTCTGGTGGGGTGGAGAAATACGCTTCGACTAACTGGCCAGATTCTACTTCTTCATTTGATTGTGTTGTCAGTGCATTTAATGAGGGGCAGCATCAGACAAAAGTTAGCTCTTTGAATAGTCACTTTGATTCAAAAACATCTAATACTAACAAGAAAAGGAGACGGTCTGGAGATAATCATAAGCCCAGACCACGAGACAGACAGTTAATTCAGGACCAGCTCAAGGAGTTGCGGCAACTTGTCCCTAGTGGTGCCAAAGTAAGTCTAACTTTGACTTAGTTCTATTAGGATACTTTCCTTGTAACTGGGATTAAAATAACTTTTTGTTTTCTCCCTGCAGTGTAGCATTGATGGTTTACTAGATAAAACCATAAAACACATGCTGTTTCTGCGAAGTGTTACTGATCAAGCTGAGAAACTAAGGTTCCAGGCTCAGACAGAGGTAATCATTCCGTGGTTCATATATTTATCTACTATGTACTTTGGTTGCAAAGTGTTTCTCCTTCGAGTCTAATTTTACTAAAAATGTTATGGCGGAACCACACCCCGTGTTATCTTTTTCTGTGGGTCCAACATTTCGTCAGGTCCTAATTCCATTGATCCATAAGTACTGCAGGTAGCCCCTGACAAGACCCTTCAGTCACCTGAAGTAAAATCTAGTAATCAACAAGGCACCTGTTGGGCTCTCGAATTGGGCAGTACAGACCAGATATGCCCAATAATTGTCAAAGATTTGAAATACCCTGGACACATGCTCATAGAGGTATGTTATCTAGCTTCACCAGTCCCATTTTCTTTCTAGTTTTCAGGTTTTAAGGGAATTCCCTGCTCTAGCACCACAACTAGAATCTGAAAGATCAGTACTCCTGATGTCTGCATTATGAAAGTTTGAGCTGACATAAATAAATTTCAAACAGATGATGTGCGACAACCATGGACGTTTCCTAGAAATTTCTGATGTTATTCACCGATTGGAGCTGACGATTTTGAAGGGTGTGATGGAAAAACGTTCTGAGAGCACCTGGGCTCACTTCATTGTTGAGGTAGTCTTCTGTTCAAAGATTTTACTTTTCAAAAATTAATTCCTTTTCTCAGGAATAAATAAGAAACAATCAAGTGATTGAGTTATCGTCTCTAGGGATATAATAATATACAGAAGACAATTATTTCGTGCTGAAATATATTTGACTTGCTTATAGGCTTCAGGAAGCTTCCATAGACTGGATATCTTCTGGCCGCTGATGCAGCTCCTACAGCAGGTGCCAAGTTCTGTTTCATGCAACGTCTAGTTGGTTTATTGAAGCTTTGTAATGACCCTGCATTTGTTTTCTATATTTTTATCCCGCAAACAGTATCTATAATTGTTTGAACCTCTTGATCGTGTGATGTTAGTATGTACCATATGAATGTATAAAAGCTTGAAATCCACTCAGATTGACATCCTATAGTTACTCAAGAACACTACGAATGTTGTTGTCATCATCGATTTTGAAAGTTTTAGACTTCCCAACCTACCATTGAAATGTTGGGGTCCTGTTACTTTTGAGTTATCGTAACTGTCTAAAACATGCAACTTGCAAAACACTGGAAGTCACATACCAGTCCATACTAAAAGAGAGGGAAAAAAGCTTATCATAAATCAAATTAAAGTCCCAACACGCTAAATCATACATCAGATTCAAACTTGAAGAGAATAGGTGAGTTGAATATATGTTACAATCAACATACTGTACATTGATTTTAACAAATACTACAGCTCTAACAAGACCTCCAAAGTAAACCTGAGAGTTGCTGTCAGTAGGTCACTTAACTATAGAAGTTTTCTCCAAATAATGGGGAGATCATGAATGGCTTTCAGCGAGTGAAAGTGTGTGCCACCACCCACATGCTACATTCTTGGGCGTCCAATCATCAGTGGATACTTCACAAGGATCATTACGGTCAATTGTATCGCCTAGGCCAAGCTGGAACAGGAAGGCATAAGGTTTGAAAAAGAAACACAGATGTAATATTTGTGGCAGAGTAATTATCTCTTACATACCTGACCATACTTGTTCCATCCCCAGCTATAGATTTTGCTGTCCTCTTAAGTCAAAAAGCAAAAGGTATTAGATTTTACTAACATATAGAATACGTATGGACAGATTGACTTGATAGTGGCTTCCTATTATCCAAGTCCATCGTCATCTGATCGATTTGATAATGACAAACAGGCAATGTGATTTACCCACATGGGTAGGAAACAAGTGTATTCAAACTCATTGTTGAAAGCATTGTTGCTACTCATGACATTTCAAAGAAAATCCAGTTACAAAATACTAGTTAGTCACAGTTATATAAGCAATTGCATGTAACACCTCCACCTCAGATCACCACACATAAAATAAGTTAGGCCTATGATTGAGCTAAGTGGATCCTAGTTGTCTTCAATTTTTTTTAAAAAAAAAAAAAACAAAAAAACAAAAAAACACTAAGGTTGTCCAGTGGATCAGAGACTGAAATGCACTTCACCTTCTTGACCATCTGGAGTTTGGACTCTTACCTGTCATTATGGCACTATGGCGAGCTCCACAAGACACTACCTTGGCATTCTTGTTTTCCAGTATTGGGGCATCCACAAGCCTAGGTGATGTCTGTAACAGAAATCTCCTGTTGAGTTCCTAGGTCCCTCAAACAAAGAAGGTTTACAAAAATGCAGCTGCAAAACTGCAAATATGTAGGGAATTTTATGGTTTAACTAATTGGTTTGTCAGAAATTGACAATGATCTCTTATCCCTCACGTGTCTAGGTACATTTAAAAGCTACAACTGTGGCGGAAAACTTCTGGACTGGTATTTCAACAAATTCCACTTCTTGGAGCATCTCATGGTACAACTTACCAAACTCTTAGATGAAATGATAATTCAGCTTCGACTAATATTATTATTGGACATTGGAACTGTCGAGTCCACGAGCAAAAGTTTACTGGAAAGACATGAAACAAGTAAGAAAATCTTGGACGCACCTCTGTGTGGTCAGTGCCTGTGCCGAGACCCAATTGGCCAAACTGATTTCCCCCAAAAGTATATACGCGTCCATGATCACATAAACACACAGAATGCCATAGTCCACCTGCCACAGCTTCTATTCTAGTGTTCAATAGAGAAGACACACAAGTTGGCCTCAGCACGTCATTTGTATTACCTAGTCCACACTGTATACAAAGAATGAGATTAAGGACTGACATAAAGAAAAGCCATGTACTGTGAATTAGGCACCACAAAGTTGAAACTGCAGGTGTAAATTTTCTTGTACTTTAGATCACTTTTTATGCAATATATAACAAATTTACAGTAGTTTGCTAGTTTGAAAGATACGCTATGAAGTGCTAGACATTCTATTCCAGCAACAAAACATATATCCACAGCACTATAAGCAAGCAGCTGGCTCAACATTTCTCTATATTTCTTTTTCTTAGAAATGGAAGATTACTCTATTTCTAATTGTGAATCTGAAATTGTAGAGAATAGCATGTGAAGATTCTTTGAGGATAACAGGATAAGACAGACATCACATTTGAGGTGTGATGATATGAAATATTTACCTGCCCATACAATCCCCAGCCAAATGTAAGCAGCACCCCAGCATCTGACAATTGAAACAAAGACCCAATTGAGCAGAAAGATAATGAAATATCATTCTCAACTTCCCAATGCGAGAAGTAAAGACAATAATTTAAGATGGAGTCTAACTTCTGTTGTAAAAGGAGTAACTCAAAGTCATTCAAACTTAAAAACCTTGAACAGATTCCAAAAGCATTTCTTCTTTCCTTCTCACATTGTGCAGCTTAAATTTGTAAGAAAAAGGCACCCGTATTAAGAGATATTAGGTCCTACGCGGTCAAGAGAAGTGCTAAAACTTAACTCTGTTCTAACCTGTGATTACTGCACTATGCCAGCCGCCACAAGCAATTCTCTTTATGTAGCTCCCTAAAGCTTTACATTTCTGACTCCCTGTGGTAATGCTTCCTTGAGGACACCCAAGACTCCGCTCCGGTCCATGTGAAGAAGTATCCAAGCAAGGGATAAGATGAGGAGAAGCCACTATTTTAATCCTTGAGCCTAAACCAAGCTGTCCTTCACCTCCATAGCCCCAACCCCATACCTGTCCCACATCTAAATCCGGCAAAAATATGATGCATCAGGTGTCTTGCCTTACATTATAGTTCTTCCATATCTTCGTACTTCATATGACCTACAAAACTATATAGTTCTTCCATATCTTCGTACTTCATATGACCTACAAAACTATATGGCGTAACCATAAAGCAACCGACTCCACTTCTAAAATGACAGTAACAGGCTGACGGAGTGAAATTACCTGACAATGCTAAAGTATGGCGTCCTCCTGCAGCAACGGAGGTTATCTTCACTCCTGGATCTAGTTCTACAATACAAGGTGGTGCAGAAAGAGATTCGTCCGCAGGGGGTGGGCTTTCAAGTTCTTGCTTAACCATCATTGTTCTTCTCCTCTTTGCAGTTTCTTCAGGTTTTTTATTATCTTGGTGAGCAACTGAACCACCAATTGACTTGGAGCCTTGAGACCGAGGGCTTTCTGCAGCAATTAGTCCTTGCAGTATTAGTTAACCCTACCAGGGATAAACATGCAGCTGAACTAGCCAAACTCTTAACTGGTACAATCTGGAAAGTGAACTTCCATTACCTTGGTCAGTTAACACTGATTCTTTCCGAAAAGCATCTCCTTCAACACTTCCTCCAGAAGCAAAATTTGCAACAACCTTGGAAGAAGGCACACATTCTTTCCAGCCCCATGTGTACACATCATTCTTTTCTGTACAGAAATATAAATATTGCATAAACACATGTCTTTGCTACCTTTTTCGTAATATTTTAAGAAGAAAGAAGAAAAGAAAATAGAAGGTTCTGCCAAATAACTTTCTGAATTAACTGAAGAGGTGGCTGACAACCCAGAAAGACTGGGCAACAGTATATTACCAGTAACAGATACACAATGTGCCCAACCAGCTGCAGCTTTCACAATTGGATCTTCAGTTGGAAGCGAAAATGGTTCTGGAGTCTCCTTATAAATGTAGTAATGAAAGAAGATAGCAAAATCAATTCAAAGGGAACTATATAAGCTAGTCCATGCAAGAAAGATTTACCACATACCCCATGTTTTCCTGAAGTCAAGTAGCTTTGGCCTTGATCATCTGCAGAACCCCATGTGATAAGTTTTCCAGACCCTGCAGCCAAATTATCAAATAATACATTGTTAAAACCCAAAAATCAATGGTCATGTCAAATTCAAGAAAAAAACTATTGAGAGAGTACACTATAAGATGAGATTGGAATGAACTGAAAGATCCAGTATGGGATCTTTCATTTCTTGTTCTCAAGAACATCTCCTCTGTCCTGTGTTAAATGTATCAATATGATGACCAATGGAGGCTGAGAAATTTTGATAAAAATGAAAAGGTATTATTAGTTGCTTTGGGTCAGATGCAATTCATACCATTTAATTTGCTCTTACAGCTTTTCTTTTCATCAAATCCTACAAAGATGCATCTATCTCTTCTAAAATGCAGCAATGCTTTGCCGTGTTGTGCTCTCTTCAAAAATGCAGCAATGCTTTGCCGTGTTGTGCTCTCTTCAAAAATGCAGCAATGCTTTGTCGTGTTGTGCTTATATTAACTACATTTATGATCTTATGATAGTTGAAATTGATGTCTCAAAAACAATAGCAGTTTAGCCTTGGTAGGATGCAATTACTTCTTTTTCATTTGCAGAATAAGGAGATGTAGTGTTAAGGACATCGCACTTAAAACTAAAGCAATTATTGATGATTTATGGGTCTTTTTACTGAGAAGTGTTAGAATAGGAATAGAAACAAGAATAATATTTACAATCTACTTAGAATAGGAATAAAAATAACAATAGTATATAGAATCCTACTTAGAAAGGATTGTATTATAACATCCTAGTTGGAAAAGGAGTCTAATATAGTATCTATAAATAGGGTCTCAATAATGTAGAGACAGCAATTCAATAATAATTTTCTCCAATATTTCTCACATGATATCTACGATCTTGGTAGAAAATCAAAGAGCTTCTACGGCCGGCGGGCGACTATGACTCATGCATACCTCCTGTATGACTCATGCATACCTCCTGTCTGGCCAATGATTATGTCAGCAAAATTTGGATCACCTTGTATCTTTTTGATGACTATTTTCTCATATCTAATTTGCATAGCGCCGTGCCATTTTTTAGTGACTATTTTCTTTATTGTGTTGGGTCGTGCCATCATTTCAACCCTATCCATACATTCTCTTTTTCAGTAGGGTCGTGTCATCAATATGATCCTACCTATATAATTTCTATTTTCTAGTAGGATTGTGCCATCATTCCAACCCTACCCATATAATCCTCTTTCTCAGTAGGGTCGTGCCATCATAAATCTAATAATTCCTTGCCCGAGCAAGTTTCGACCAATTTTGAAGTGACTTTCTTGGAGCGATTTCATGATGATCCATGTTATCATTCTCTATTGACCTTTTAATAAGTCAAACATTAAGAATGCTTTTCTCCCTGATGATCTCGATGAAGAAAGCTATATGAAGCAACCAATTGATTTTGTTGCTCAGGATTAGTCTGGTAAACTTGTATATCAATTAGGTAATTCACTCTGATATGAAATAGTCTTCTGAACTTGGTTCGGAAAGTTCAAAACTGCAATTCAGGAATTTATTGCTCCATGTTTTATCGACATTATGCATCAACTTGCAGATATCTTACCAAATCTCTTCATCGATCGTCGTATTAATTACATTTGTAACATGTAGGTACACCATACATATGACTTGTATGCAATAGCTTGAGAGGGAGTGTTAGAATAGGAATAGGAAAAGAATAATATCTACAATCCTACTTGGAATAAGAATAGAAATAACAATAGTATATAGAATCCTATTTGGAAAAGAATTGTATTATAGTATTCTAGTTGGAAAGGAGTCTAATATAGTATCTAGAATAGTGTCTCAATGTAATAATATAAAGACAACAATTCAATAATAATTTCCTCCAATATTTCTCACACAAAGGATGCATGGAAATTATCCCGAAACCCTTCTCTTTCTTGGAGGAATTTAGAGGCTCAGACAGTATAACCAGTGAGCAGAGTCAAGCCCATCCACAGGAATCAAGAGACTGTGATGTCCCAGAAGCTAGTAAAGCATATTGCTTTTTGCATCTCACTTATCTTGGTCACCCACCCGTCGGTCTCACAGACAGTGTTATCAAAAGCAAAAGGCGCATAAAGTTGTAAGGTCCGTTAGGGCTTTAAGTGCAAATAAAGTATGGGCTTTAATGAAAAGAGGGGCGAAAGGAGATAAACGCAAATATGTGTTCAGTCCAAGACTAATAATTATAAGTAGGAATAACAAATATATAAACAAAGAAATCGAATTTTCTTTACAGTAAAGTGAAATATCAATTATTAGTGTCATCTCTTCCGAAGAAATTCATTAGAACCTTGATGACAACACTGGAGCCCACATTATGTGTGGCGCAGTGCTCAACATATTTTGAGCCTTGCTTCAGAGCTAAAGCACTTGTGACATCAGTCTTAGTAGGCAAACTTGTATCTTTACACTAACAAACAGAGTCTTAGCTTGTAACTATTGGACACGCAACATCAACAAAAAGTATGAATTTTCTACAACAATTCCCAGAGGAATTGGTAGTTGGGCAGTGAATCCCTTCGGACCTGGAGAATGTGTGAAGCTAGGTGAAGTATTCATACATACCTTAAACAACACAGAGATATTGACCCATGACCATCTCTACTTTATCTTTAAAGTCGTCGTGTTAATTGACGGAAGGTTTTTCGGTGAAAAAACCTGGATGGAAATCTAACTTCAGAGATGTATGAGTCTCCTATACAATGGTTCTACTACCCAAGGAGAAATGTTATAAATCTGACAGTATGCATCAATAATTGATTTTGGCCGAATCTACCAAAAAGCTGACCAAATACCAAAAAAATTGGCCAATTACTACACTTCCACTTAAGACTTTTCCTTAGCTATTGTTCATCCTCATACCTAAAATAATGCGACACCATCAAATTAAATAAAGTCACACAGAGGTCGGAATCTTATCTTGACAGTTGGCTATTCTAATCCTTCCAATTAACTCTCCTTTAATCACTACAATAATATGAGGGAAAATTCATGTCTGAAATGATAAGATCAAAGTCAAACTAAAAATTCGTTAATATGAGGGAAAATTCGTCCACGAAAATCAGAATAATCTCCAGAACAAGCTCCAGAAGCTTCAAAACTCACCATACTTGTCAATTAGTACCTCAAAAGACAATCAATAAGTTCAAAAACTTCGTTGAGTTCATCATCGCAGATCTCAATATCTGAATATCAATAGAAAAGTTCACAGCACAAAATTGAACGAATCCAGAGATCTACTTCTTCTAATTCATACATCAGTAAACATCTAGAAAAATTCATGTATGAACACAAAATCCATATAGAGATAAAGCATATAACCTGAAATAGCCATGGCGAAACCACAACCTCCTCCACATACATCCTTCCATGATTGAACATCGATTCCGTTTTCCGGCAACTGAACTTCCACCGGAGAAGTTAACGTCGACTTCTGAGACAATACTCCGGGAAGATATCCCCACATTAACACCTCATACTTCTTCTTCTCATCATTCTCTTCATCCATTTTGACCTCTTCTCTTCCACCATTTTCACTCATTTTACAAATCAAATTGCACAGAGAATTTTTGAAATTTTTTGTTCCAGAAACAACTAGAAGCTACAAAAGAAATAGAATTAATTCTAGTGGCGAAAAAAATAAAATAATGTGAAAAATTCGAGGCGTATCATTAACAGGTAAATTAATAGTGCCACGTAGGATGAATATTGGTCCCAGGAGACACGTGTTTGATTGTGGGGGCCTTTCTGTTGCAACCCACGAATTCCATGGAAGTTTCTGGAACCTTGGGGTTAACTACCTACACCAGATAAAGCTCCCCCTCGTGTAGTAGACTTATAACTTCGTATTTTTTGTAGTAGACTTATAACTTCGTATTTTTTTTTGTTATATTTGAATTTAATATAAGAAATAATACTTTATTGTGATAAAATCTGATAATAATATAATTTTTCTTATTTTCATTTCTTCACTATTCTAAAAATAAAATATAATTTTTTTTTTGAAGTAAAAAATATTGGAAGTAAATAGTTATCAAAATTTCGCTGATGAATTTTAAATATTTCTATTTCAAGTAGTTTTTGGATGACATGTTTATTTCAGCTGCTTGTATAAGTAGATAACTATCTGCGTGTATAAGCAGATAACTATCGATGTCTGTTATAAAAATATTTTGTGAACTTTTTAATTTAATCTTTTTAAGACTGCTTACTTTAATTATAATTTTACAATATCACTACTAATAAATAATTTTTCAGTTGCTTCAACTTTAATTTCACTATATTACCTCAATCAGTTATATATATTTAAAATTGTTTAATTATATTTAATTATGAACTTAAAAACTAAATTTATGAATAATTATTGAATTTGAGCATTACAGGGGATCTTCGTAGCTTACCTAATATAGAGTATAAATTTCTAGAGCCTTCTTTTTCCTCCGTGCTCAATCATGGAAGCTAACAGTAGGTAGATATTTTTATTTTTTATTTTTAAAAAAGAAAAGTTAATTGGAGTGGAGAAATAAAATAATGAAAAATGAGAGAAGTATCATTAACAGGTTAATTTATAGTGCCATTCATGTTGTTCTAGGAGGACATGTGTTTGATAGTGGGTGTCTTTTCTTATATATGCCAAGAAGTCACTAGAAGTCTCTGGAAATTTCTGGGTGGGGGTGGGTGGGTTGGGGAACCAAAAACATAAAGTTTTTTTTCATTGGAAATTCCTCTAATTGTGTGCTTATGTGATGGATCTACCTTTTAAATTATCTCTTCATTTTAAATTAATAATTTTCGTTATTCTCATTAGCTGGCCTTTCTCGATAGATTATTTTCAATGAAGCAATTTTCAAAACAAAAAAGAAGAAAATAGTATAGAGATAAACTAGCAACTAATAAGAACATCAGTGCAAAGTACGAGAACAATAAAATAATATGATAATAATAATATAATAAAATATAAATAGTAATAAATATAAAAATTTTTAAATTATATGCATCGTAAGTGTACAAAATTTTCTATACCCAAAGGTAACTTTAAAGATACTTTTATAACTTTTAAAAAGTATATAATTTAGAAAAATATTAAAGATAATCTGAATTCTAATTAAAATATAATTATCAAGTGCATTTTATACCTTTTGAAAAGAATGTAATATAGAAAAAATATTAAAGCTAATCTGAATCCTAATTATACTATAATTTAAATTTCTTTCTAATTTTTAGATTTTTTTTCTTTATTAATTTGAATCCAAATTATACTCTCTCTTTCTCATAGGCAGTATTATATGACGCTGGTAAAATAACGATGTTGTGATTCTTGTCTTTTTTTTATTTTTATTCCTTTCGTTTTTCTTAAATTATTTTGTTCATCTTTCATTTTATTTTTAAAAAAAACAACTTAATTTATGGCATTCATATTTCTAATAATAATAATAATTCTAATAAAATATGTAATCGTAAAGAAGATTTGAAAGAGATGGAAGATGTAGTGAGTTGCTCAAGAGATTTTTCGTCTTCTATGAAAACATAATAATAGAAAAATGAAACGTTCACTTCAGAAAATACTTAATTTTGTGAAAAAATATCAATAAATTCTAAAATCAACAAACAAAATTAAAAAACATATAAAAAAGTTAGCTTTGATTGTAGATATAAAAATGCAATTTTTATGTATTTAAAAAAGAATGCACAAAAGACTACATAATGAAAGAGAAAGAAATGAATATATATGCTTATAGAATAATTAAGAAAAAAGATATTTAGATTGTAGTAGAAGAAATCAATTTTTTTTAAAAAAGAACTATTTGCCAAAGAAGAAGAGAGAGGGTGAAACAGACAGAAGAGAGAGGGTGAAACGGACAGAAGTAGAGAAGAAAGAGAATAATAATAATAATTGTATTGTGTTTTTTCAAATATAAATAAATATTATAAAAAAATACTTCTTGGTAACCTGCAATAGCACCTGCATGCTCTCGTCCATGAACGATATGTTTTATCAAATTAATAAATTTTTAAATATCTATTTATAGACACTCTTTAGGCTGGGGGCAAGATAATTAATGACGAGTCCTCGACATAACATTTTGCGTATCTATTTCAAATTGCTGTGATGCGAATATTACTGAATGAGTCCAAGTTTGATCTTTTTTTTTCTAATAGGTGGTGAACAATATTAAATAAGATTGGGGAATACAAATTTTCTCTTCAAGCAAAGATCTTTTTCCAATATGTGTTCGTGATTGAGGCACATTTTCTCGGCTTATTTTGCCAAGATAATATGAATGTTACTTGCAACCTACATCCTATAAGTTCTTAAAAACTTACATGATTCCTGATCTTTAAATTTGATTATGATGAAACCTATTTGATTTTGTGTTTCATTTTGACCTGTCAAGTTACATTGTTTTGACCATTAGTTTGAGCTATCGTTTTGGTTTCAACTTAAGGTCAAGTCAACAAACAGGTCATAGCTCAAGTTGTTAAACGTGGATAAAATGAGCAGATTAGTGAAAAAAATTGATTTTGCCACCTCTAAAATTAGTTAAGATGTAAAAGATAGGAATGAAATAAAAGAAATAAAGATTTAAAGTAGTCTATAATTTGACTAAAAATTGTATACTACTTTAAGTTGGAGCAATGATAAAATTATTTCAGTATGATATATAGCTCACATGTTCAGGGCGTGAAATGAATTACTATGCTTATGTCAAGACGACAGTTGAATTTTGAAAGTTGAGCTTGAACACTAGTTTCTTCTTTTCTCCCAATCCAACGTTGTGTTAGCCTTATATATTCCTCATTAAAAACTGAAAAACGATATTGAGATTGACCAAGTTTGCGATGCGGGCTTGTTCCCTTTTAGTTCAATTTCTTCAAAAATACATAAAACACATTTGTGACATGTGTTTTATTATCAAAAGGATAAATCGTATTCATGGAGTATATTTTATGAACAAAAAGGTAAATCGCACTCCTGAAGTGCATTATATGAATAAAAGTATAAAATGAACGATATTGGGGCAGGTCCTCAATGCGGATCTGTTACGTACTCTTCTGATTAAGCAATTTTGCTATAAAAAATTATCTTTCGAATCACCTGGTAAAAAATTCTATCGAAATCATGCATTTTTTAACTTATTTTTTAACCCTTTTTAATTCCCCGACTCAGTCTCAACTTAAACGACTTGGGATGTTATGTTTTGATCCAATATTAAGATAGGATATCTAGCAACTAATAAGAACATCAGTGCAAAGTACGAGAACAATAAAATAATATGATAATAATATTGATCCAATATTAAGATAGGATATTTAGGAGATATTACATGTTTTAGATGGATTTAAATTCACTCAAAATGAGATTAGGAGGTTAAATAATTATATGAAAAGTTAAAGTGCTAAAATAAGTTATGATGCCAAGTTCAAAAAGTTTTTATATATTTTCCCTTTAAACACACACTCATATATATACACACACTTAAAAAGACATGCATATTTAAAAAACACACACACATATATATCTTTGTGTATAGACATAATATACAAAAATTAAACTCATACCAAAATGCTCAAGTTCCTGGGTCAAACCCGACCCAATCTACAAAAAGACATATTGCTTTTTTAACTGGTTTGGCTAATCAGTCAAGTGCTGTATTTATCGAGTTTAGACCAAGGCCACTACCATCTATCTTCATCAGAAAAAAAACATTTTATGCAAATCAAGCTAATGCACTTGGCCAATCATGTTGTTTCACATATGTAGATGGAGGATCTCTGTGAGCCCCAAAGTAAAAGCCATCTTCTTGTACCCTCCAATAGCATTCATGATCGCGATCCAATAAAAATACTTCTCCACAAGATAAAATTATATTGTCATTAAAGACGCCAAATATTATATCTTTGTCATTCCACCAAAAGTGACAAAAGAAAAGCATGTGGCCAAAAAATTTCTTTACAGCTAAAATGAAACTCCCCTCCTGGATATAGCGTTTTATATCCTAAATCATCATTCTTAGATTGACAATGAACAGTCAAAGATTTAGAACTATTTGTGATGGCATCGATGATGTAAACATTTTCTGTACGGGAAAATGGACTCCGACAACCACTCAAAACGAGGTTTAGTAGAAAGATGAATGAACAAAAAGAGAATTCGTTCTTGAAATTAATCATATTTTTGGTGTTTTGAAATAATTCCTTTTTTTGTTATATATGATTTCTTTGAGACCTACTGTTGACACCGAATTTTTCCCGTCCACATCACAAAATACCTGGTTTATTTAATTTTGAAATTTTGTCTATTTTAATTAAAAAGAAAATTAAAAAAAAGAATTTTTAAATCGCCGACCCCGACCATCCCATCGTCACGCGCATCTCCTTCTCCTTCACCCTCACACGCGCATGCTCTTCTCTCACCTCAACGGTTGACCTCTCGCATATAAACCCATACCCGACAACCTCTTCACACGCTCAACGCACGTTTGACCCTCTCCCATACCTCTGTCAGCTGCCAAATCGCGCACCCCCATAACCTTTTGTCCCTTACGCGTGCCCTTTTTGGTCGATTTGACCGTTTTCTTCAATTTTTCAAACCGTAATTTTGATCTATTTATACTCCTTCTTCTTCAGTTCAAAGGGACGAAGAAAACACTAGCAAGAGCTCATTGGAACTCTCATAATCATTTTTTATTTTGAAATACGTTGCAATATAGAGATACCAAACTAGTTTTTCTTTGAGAACTCGTCGAGTTTTGGAGACTTTTGATTTCTTGGTCGAAAGGTGCAGACAAAGCTCGTGGTGGTGGGTTCGTCTTCGTCAAGCTCGTTGTCCTAGTTCCTGCCCCAAAAAAGGTAATACTTAGTCTCGTTTTTCATCATTTTGTTCAAATGTGATTCCTAGTGCTATGTTGAAATTATGGCATTTGCATTTGTTTGTCTTGACTAGAAGATGCCCTGCTGTGGTGATTAGATATGGTTACATTGTTGCTACTAGTCGCTAAGACATTCTTTTTGAAATTACAGTCACGATTGAGCTTAAGAGTCTTGTTTTAACATTAGTTTCATGCTATCCTTTAGGACTTGTTGTGTTTTGGTCGATTCTAAGATTTTCCAGTTGAGTGATGCTTTTAAAATATCATTTTGTGCTCTTCCGAGATGGTCTATGAATTTATGATTCTTGATTGAGCTCACTCTTATTTTACATCTTTGTTTCAAGTTATATCACTGTCAAGCATGAGAATGCTTTGGGTTGTTGTGTATCCTCTCGTTTCTGTCTTCTTCTAGCCTTATTTGCTATCGATGAATTGGTTGTCAAGCTTTTTGATACATAGTATGATGGCTGTTTATCCTTCGCTGGCTGCAAATGTTATTGTCTTGTTGCTTTCCTTTAGGTATCATTCATGTAGGTTTTAGGAATACCAATACAGTCTCATGAAGCATGTATTGTACATCTGTGGGGATTAGCTTGAATGACATTACAAATCTTTCGATTCCCTTATTCCAAGTTTGTTAAAGTCATATTCTCTTGCTCTTGTTAAATCACTGGTTCTTCAGATTTCTTGGGTTGAGTCACTAGTTGCGGTTCTATTTAATGCAATCTTGTAGTTTGCTTCATTTACGACTGTCGCGCCTCAAATATTCTCAATGTTGTCGAACCAGCTGCAAACAGACCTCTATGAACACTCATGATTAAGCTCCGTTCTTATCTTCTAGGCTTTAAGTTTCAAGCATTTTAGTTATACTCTCAGAAAGGAAACTGGGATAGAATTTTTGAGAGGAACTCAAAAATTTTGAACAAGAAATACATCTTCAACCAGTCAAAGTTCAGAACCTGACGAAACTTCAACTGGGACAGAATTTTTGAGAAAGATCTCAAAAATTCTCAAAGTGCTAACAAGCTATCAATCTTTGACGACATCTAAACTGGGACAGAAATTTTGAGGTTGCCCTCAAAATTCCGCTAAGCATCATCACAAATTTTGGAAGTCATATTAATGATTCTCAGTCTGAGGAGAAACTCAGAAACAACCGAAAGTGAGGGATCAAAACACTTCATCGAGGAACAAGACGAAGAGTAGACAGTCGAAGAATCAACACAGATCAATTCACTTTGAAACTAAGCATTTTTCTTTGGATGCAGGAACTGAAAGTGCAAGACGAGAAGCAGACAATCGAAGAACTAATACAAATCAATTCATTTTTGAAACTAAGCATTTTTCTTTAGATACAGGAACTAAAAGCGCAAGACGAGAATTAGATAATCGAAGAATCGACACAGACCAGTTTATTATGAAAACTAAGCATTTTTCTTTGGATGCAGGAACTGAAAGCGCAAGACGAGAAGCAGATAATCGAAGAATCGACACAGATCAGTTCCCTTTGAAACTGAACATTTTTCTTTAAATACAGGGATTAAAATTGCAAGGTATCATTAGACCCATAGGGGCCCTATAAGACAATTTGGCGCAAGGGCTGAGAAATTTTATCTAGATTTATACAAGCTGGATAACTTCAGATGACTTCTCATTACTCTTTTATCTTCCTATCAGTCTGTTATGATTTTTCTTAATGCAGGAGATAAGATAACTTGGCACAATGGCCAAGATCACCACACTTTACCCAGAAAAACTTTTGCAGAGAATAACCGAAGCAAGTAGTTCATTGAAGGATAAGACAAGAAACTGATGATTGAAAAATCAACACATTTTTTTCAAACTAACAAATTTTCTGTGGATGCAGGTTTAAAACTAACAAATTTTCTGTGGTTACAGGAAAGTTTTTGCAGGTCTTATCAAAAGAAGTAGATAGTTCTGCCTCACTCAAATCTCCAGCAACTCATCTCCTCGCAAAAAGAGGTCATGTTATTTTCTGTTGCCGATCCAGGGCATTGCATATTTTATTTACTGTTGCCGATCCAGGGCACTACATTTTTATTTACTTTTGGCGATCCAGGGCACTGCATTTCATTGCCGATCCAGGGCGCTGCATTTCATTACCGATCCAGGGCGCTGCATTTCATTGCCGATCTAGGACACTGCATTTCATTGCCGATCCAGGCCACTACATTTTATTTACTGTTGCCAATTCAGGGCACTGCATTTTATTTACTGTTGCCGATCCAGGGCACTACATTTTTATTTACTGTTGCCGATCCAGGGCACTGCATTTCATTGCCGATCCAGGGCGCTGCATTTCATTGCCGATCCAGGGCACTGCATTTCATTGCCGATCCAGGGCACTACATTTTATTTACTGTTGCCGATCCAGGGCACTGCATTTTATTTACTGTTGCCGATCCAGGGCACTATATTTCAATTGCCGATCCAGGGCACTATTTTTTAATTGCCGATCCATAATCCTTTGCCTGATCATAGGGGAAACATCTGCATTTTATTTACTGTTGTCGATCCAGGGCACTGCATTATATTTCAATTGCCGATCCAGGGCACTATATTTCAATTGCCGATCCAGGGTACTATATTTCAATTGCTGATCCAGGGCACTATATTTCAATTGTCGATCCAAGGGCACTATATTTCATTACCGATCCAGGGCACTATATTTATTACCTCTAGAAGATTATTTTATTGCCAGTTGCCGATCTAGGGCCATTATATATTCATTGCATCCAGGAGACTATTTTATTGCAAGTTGCAGATCCAGGCCATTATATATTCATTGCCGATCCAGGGCATTGTTATTTTATTCCCAGCTGCCAATCTAGGGCCATTATATATTCATTGCCGATCCGGGGCATTGTTATTTTATTTCCAGCTGCCAATCCAGGGCCATTATATATTCATTGCCGATCTGGGGCATTGTTGTTTTATTTTTCAGCTGCCGATCCAGGGCCATTATATATTCATTGCCGATCTAGGGCATTGTTATTTTATTTCCAGCTGCCGATCTAGGGACATTATATATTCATTGCCGATCCAGTGCATTGTTATTTTATTTTCAGCTGCCGATCCAGGGCCATTATATATTCATTGCCGATCCAGTGCATTGTTATTTTATTTTCAGCTGCATCCAGGGCCATTATATATTTATTGTCAATCTAGGGCATTGTTATTATTTCTAGCTGTCGATCCAGCGCCATTATATATTCATTCTGATCCAGGGCATTGTTATTAATCCAGGGACACTATATATTCATTGCCAATCCGGGACATTGTTATTTTATTTCTAGTCGCTAATCCGGGGCCATTATATATTCATTGCCAATCCGGGGCATTGTTATTTCCAGTCGCCTATATAGGGCCATTATATATTTATTGCCGATCCAGGGCATTCTTATTTCCAGTCGCCGATTCAAGGCAATTATATATTCATTACCGATCCAAGACATTGTTATTTTATTTCCAACTGCCGATCCAGGGCGCCATATTGATTCATTATCTATCACACTGGAGAGAAGAATACATATCAAATGTGGTAAGCCATGCCAACTTTAATTCAAGTTATGATTCTACTAACATTTTGTTTTAGTCATGTCGAGAGCATCCAAAGGGATGAATTCTCGAGACAGACCACAGGTGCAGACGTCATCAAGTATATCACAACGTGGAACTTTTTCTTAGCAGCAAACTGGGACATAGTCTGAAAGGGGGCGTCAAACCTTTCGGATACGAGCTGAAAGCAACTACCACCACAATCCAACCACACCCCTGTCAGAAGGCATGTGGGAATTTCTGTAAGTCTGTACGAGCTGGGAAACGACTACCACCATCATCCAACCACACCCCTGTCAGAAGGCATCTGAGAATTTCTGTGAGTCTGTTAGTTTTCTGTCTTTCATCCAGGTGATCTCAATTCTCATCGGAGCCAATCTTCCAATCCGGGTGACATTATACCAAGAGTTTTGAAAATTATGTCCGTGTAAATTCTTAAGTATGAGTGTGAAGCATGCCACATTTATGATTAAGGGGTTGCAAGCCTTTTTTTCATAATTCGTTTGTCACTCCTCCTGAACCAGAGGTTATCTCAGAATAAGAGCTTTCCTCTTCAAGCGATAGAGTCGAACTACAAGTAGCCTGATTCCTAAGTCCAAGGATATATAGGCGAGTTCAAGTTTGAAAACTCGGCTGCGTTCCAACACCAACCCCTCAAATCTCATTCCCGAGCATCCTAATTTCTCTGCTGCATTCCAATACCAACCCCTCAAATCTCATTCCTGAGCTTCCTAATTTCTCCATAATTCGATATTGGGATAGCTTTTGAGTTCTTTTAAAATCGTGCGTAAAATCAAGCGTCTGAACTACAAGTGGCCTGAATTCTCA
>DF361188.1:35705-51102 GCA_000787875.1 Solanum virginianum | reverse complement strand
GTCTGCTAAGACTTTTCAGTTCAACAGAGAGGCTCGTGACAGAACCATTTCTGCAGTCTATACCAATCCAACTACAGTTTGAGGAACTGGAATCCCATAATTGATATAATCCCCATAGTTGCTTCAACTCCAACAAAATGCTCTTCTCATTTTCATAGACTTCACTATGTAAACTGCCCTGGAAATACAGAAAAACAAGTAAGGAAACAATGAAATGGTAAACTTGTTTTCTGGGAATTGAAAATGTAGATTTTACAACATAAATATTGTTAATTTTTTTCATTTCATGTTGAGCATTGCTTTAGTTTTCCATGTATAGCTGGTGTGAATATAAAGAACCACTTTAGTGAACATTGAGTATTACATTTCAGCCTCCTTTTTTTTCAGAATACTTTCTGATTTCTGAAAACTCTCCCTTGAATCATTTTATACATGCTTTTAATTGGGAAACTTCAACTTGCTCTTTAGTTACTTTCTTAAACAATAAATTCTGCATTTTAATGTTCCTGAGCTGCAAAAAAAGAAAATAAGTACATGTTAGTTTAACAATAAAGAATTAAGAGTTAAAAGAAGAACTCATATAGGACCTCAAAATAAGGGAAACAACCAACTTATAGTTAACAAGGGTAATGGTGTTAGCAGTAATATACAGATGAAAAGACTTTGAAGAAACAGGTTAGATGCAACAGTTAGATGTGCTCATATGAAATGGTGAAGAAACAGCACAGAAAGCTAGCTCGTGTCCTCCACCCTGATAAAATCAAATCAGTTGGTACTGAAGGTTCATTTGAACTTCTCTCCGAGGCTTGGAGTTTGCTATCTAATAAATCCAAGAGATTAGAATATAACCAGAGAAGAAGTTTGAAAGGATGACAGCAGTAACTACAGAAAATTCCAGTGCACCCAGGCGGTCCATTAGCACCTCCATGAAATGAATTTCATAATTTTTGCTAGTGGGATATCAGGTTCAAAGACTCAGAAAAAAATGCTTCTCGGATGCCTCTTCATCAGTTAATTCATCATCCAATCAAAGAAGTGATACTTTCTGGACCATTTGCCACAGATGTAAGATCCCAACTGCTATGAAGCGTTTATGACAACAGAAACATCCCCACCATTCAATCATACAAAATCATTCAATTCTACTAGTCAGTGGCACCAAAATATAGGTAGTCATGCACCTAATGGGAATCAATTCTGAAATGTCCTGTGGAAATGTATATGATACAGATTGGGTATAATAATTATTATTTGCTCTCAGGTATGACCTTGTCTGACATATGAATATTTTGCTTATGTTTGGAAACTTATGGTAATGATTTTGTGCATGTGACAGGTGTGTACGGGGACGGCGATACATAACGCCCGATTCACCTATGCTGAGCGTGGGAGACAGGGACGGCGATATGTAACGCCTGGCTCACTTACGCTATTTCTGTATCATGATATGTGAGGCAGGGACGGCGATACGTAACGTCTGGCTCACTTATCCTATGGTTATTATGTTAGGAAAGTAAATGTTATAATCTGAATCTCAACTTTGAATGGAAATGTTTTGATAATGTGGATATGCTTTTACTTTTATACTTGGCCTTGTTTGCTATACACCTTTTATTCTGGTAATTAAGTATTCTGAGATTTCATGTGTGCATTTGACCACTGTACGTTATGCATTAGTTTTGATAATTTGAAAAACAAAAGGAATACTTTGATGTTGTGTACTCGTTTGACTTCCACACTCCCGTGGTGAGTTATTACCCTGGTTTGGATTTTTACATACTTAGTTCTCCATTTGTATTTATGTATATTTGAGGGTATGACGGGGGCCCTGTCCCGTCTTCTGATTCTGTCAGTATAGTTAGAGGTCTGTGGACACCTGTGAGTATGGGTTTAGCGGTTTGTATGACTATGTATATATATTATGTATGTTGGGCGATTTAACCGTAGCGGTGACCTTCTCGGCCCGCATGTCTATATATAAGCTTGTACTGTTTATTGGAACATTTCTGTATGCAGGTGGGTGGTCAGTAAAATAGAGAAAACTCTACCATAATTTTTTTTAAAAAAAAATAGACACAAGTTAAAGTCTGGATCTAAGTTGGTGTCCGATTTGGTATTTGCATCTGAGTGTCCAATTCGGGCTCAAGTCACGGCCCACGGGGTTGGGTCATGACAGAAGTGTCTGATTTGGTATTTGCGTCTAAGTGTCCAATTCAGGCTCAAGTCACGGCCCACGGGGCTGGGTCATGACAGAAGTAAATAATTTTCGCCGGAGAAAGAGATCACCAGAGAAGAAGTTCACTGGAGAGGAGAAAGATGGTGTTACGCTTTCAATTTCCAAGTGTCATTAAGGTATAAAAAGTCTTAAGAAATTAAATTTGATTTTTTTTCACTTTCATTAAAGAATGTGCAGTGAATTTCATAATATGCAAGACCCACTTGTAAATAAACTTTAAATTATGCAATTGAGTAAAAGGAGACTTGGGTATCATGGGTGAAAGGAACCCATGAAAGTAACCCACATACCTTAGGTTGGAGATGAACTTGGTGAAGATTGGAGAAGGAGACTTGAAGCTTGAAGAAGAACCTTGAAGGAAAACCTTAGCTTTGAATGAGGATTTGGGACATGAGCTTAGGGAGTGAAAATATGACTAAGTATTTGAGTGAGTATTGGGGAATGTTTTGGGATGATATGAGGGTGAAATAAGGCTAAGTATAGGTAAAAACACGTCTGGGAACACTTAGGCCCAAGACTCCCAATCCTTGGACCGAGATAGAAATCACTGGCAGCGAAATACACAAGTCCGTGATGTGGACCTATCGCAAAGGCCAATTTAACACATGTCCGCAATAGCTGCATGTCGCGATGCTGTCGTGGATCGTCTCTGGAAATTGAATTCTTGGAAATTTGAAATTGTGATTCGGTTGCTCTAAAATTGGGGTTAGACCCTTTTCCCCCTAATTTTGAACCCCTGAACAAGAATATGAAGTCAGATTTTGAAATAACAAATAGATTTTGAGATATATGGAACTTAAAATTTTGAGCATTCCGAGGCATATTTTCAGGCACTTTTTGGGGTCGTTTTATCTGCTAGCCAATATCATCCATGGACAACCTTCTCTACATATTTCCCTTACAATTTTTTTATCATTCTTTTTCTTTTCTAGCGGAACCCCTTTTTTTAATGCATATTTTGTCGAGGCTTCTCTAAATTCATTTACATTTTCAAACACTTGACCAACCTGCCAAACAACTTTCTCACAATCTGGATAATAAACTACTATATTACTCTTTCTTCTAGCTCTCAAATGCCCCTTCTTCTTCTTCATCATCACTAACTTTTTCACAATCAGATTCACTAACAAAACTATCTACATCTGATGAATCATAATATGGCTCATCATCTCCTCCCAATTTGTCCCTCAAACTTGTTTTCTCTTTATGAATGTCTTCATAGCCTTCCTCTTATATAGCTTCACCAAGAAATCCATCTAATTTCTTTTTAGGTTCTTTAACCTTTTTTGTTTTATCATATTTCTTTAGATCCTCTTTCACCACCCTAAGTTCTTGATGAACATCACTTCCATAATCATCAGAGACTTTAGATTCAGATTCAACCCTTCCCCCTTCTTCAAAGTCACCACCAGTGAAGTTATTTTCCTCTAAATAATCACTAGCAGCTTCAGTAAGCCCTTCAAAATCATCACCAGTAGCTTGTTCAGTTCTTTTAAAAGTGTATGAAAGTACAGGATTTGCTAGATTCATTATTGGTGTTGTCAACACTTCTCAAAAATAGAGTCATTGCACACATATATGTCTATTGTATCCCATATTTTAATAGTAAACCAAGGTCTAATAAATCTCCATCCTTTATTAATTTTATTAAAGGACCATCCTTAGAGGCAATATGAGTTGTTCCTAACTTAATAACACCAAACTCCTTAGCAATATCTACTAGTTCCGGAATAGACAAATGATCAAAATCAATGTTAAATGAGTATTCAGTCCTACCTCCAACATATCTATGGGGCCATGTTTCAGTCACTAGCAATCCTTCAATCTTCCATCTTAAGTTGAAGTATGTAGTAGTCATTATAGAACCTGCAATTTAAAATATTAAAACAGTAAGAAGCAGTTTGATAAGTAAAGAAATGAACAACTTTTAATAGTTTATTAGTTTCCCAAAAGGTAAAATCTTTCAAGACAAGTCATTTCAAAAGAATCTTCTAAGCACCATTCTTGAACAAAAATAATAATCTTGTTGTAGCTAAGCTAAAACAACAAAAACCTCATTTGTCACCTTTGGTCTATTTCTTCTCGTCAACTTCTTTTTCTTGAGCTACAATCCTCAAATTCCTGTTTGAAACCTTGAGGGTGGAAACACCTTTTGCATACACTTTCTTCAAGGGTTTTCCAAAGAAGGATGTGCTTGGAACTGAAGTTCCAGCAACCTAGTTTTTCAAATTCAACTGCATCAAGAATGTTTCCTTAGTAAAATCCAAGAAACACATTCCCTCCTTTTTACTTTACATGACAGTATTTGACTTTAAGAAAGATTAAGAAACAAGGAATATTATTGACTCATACTAAAAGTACCCTCAAAACTTGTTATTCTAAGCATGTCATGACAATTTTTGGCTATTAAAGTCATTCCACAAAACTAGAGACCTAGGTATGAATTTGGTTAAACTTGTAACCTTGGTCCAAATACTGCATCTATCTTAAGATATGAATGTACCAAGTATAAATTATTAATTTAAAACTCCTTAACTTAAAAAGTCTAGAAACTTGAACTCATAAACTTCAAATTTTGTCTCCATCTCTGAATTTATTTAGAAGAATGTAAAACATATATGGCTTCTAATTCTTGTTCTATCTGAAACCATAGCCCAAGTCCTCCTTTGGGATCCCAAGTTTTATTCAAAACACAAACACCCTCAATTTATCCATCAAGTTCTTGCCTTTTTGAACAACATACCACAAAATTTAGCATCACCATCAAAGAACTCACAAGAAAGGTCTTAATTCTCAACAACTTTGTCGGGTTGCATGTTAAGAGAGAAAGAAAGAGAGAAGCTAAAATCTCTCTTTCTTATGAGGTTGCATGTAAAAGAAATGGTACAAATTTGTGGGGTTGCATGTTCAGAGAGAAAGAAAGAGAGAAGCTAAAATCTCAACAACTTAGTAACTGTACAAAATCATACCAAACTTTAAGGACTAAACCAAGCAATTATTGGTCTCGAATTGTTAAAAAAACGCAAGCAAAATCCTAATAAAATAAATAAATAACTAAGGAAATACTTACCAATACTTGAATCAACTTTTTCTAAGTTAAAACCTTTTGAATTTCATGAAAATCAAAGGATTATACAAAAAAATCGCAGCGTATTTCATGAAGAAGAAAGGGAGAAAATACTGGAAAGAAGAAAAAGTTGCAGAGCAACTCGAGAAGAAAGACTATACAACAACTTTCCAACATTTTGCTTCTCTTCTTAATTAAAGAGTATACACCAACTTATCAACTTTCGGCTTCTCTTTCTTGATTAAAGAGAAATAATAAATTGTTTAAACTTTATTTTTTATTGAAGAAATATATATTTGTATGCCAGCAAAAAAAAGACCATGTGTAGCGTGTGAACAACACACTATGGAATAAAAATGAACAATACCGAAATTAGTTATGTAGGGATTAATAATGTTGGGATTATTTTTTATCCCATATTTGATTTATTATTTTCTATTTAATTTGTGCTTGGTTTAAAATTTTATAAAAAAATTCTTTCCAATTATGCCCTTGAACTATTATGAGATTTTCTATTTCATGTAATTAAATCAAAGTAGATTATTTTTTTGTGACTTCTAACTAGTTAGTAAAATAATAATTTTATCATTATGTTTGCTATTTTATCACTTGAATTATTTGAGAATAAATAATTATAATCTCAATAAATTCATTACTAGTAAAATGTCAATCTTTAATTTATATTTTTACTTGAATTATTTGAGAATAAATAATTATAATTTTAATAAATTCATCACTAATAAAATGTCAATTTTTAATTTAATAAAGATAGGCCATCTATTATTAAAATAAAAATATACAGTAAACAATTGTAAAATAGACAATCTATATTTACACATAAAATTTTGGAAGTTGTAAATGATAATTTTAATATAGTGTTTATATCTTACGAGGTCACTCAACTTTGAGAATATATCTAACATCATTGGACTTTACATTGTATCAATAAAATCACTCAACTAAAATTAGTTATAAAATAGATTGACATGTCAAAATATTTTTTTTGTGTATTATGTCAAGAAACTACAAATAAATAAAATCTAAAAATTTGACATGGTAATTTATTTATTTTTATATTATGAAAGTATGAACCCGCAAATAAATAAAATTTGTAAGTTAATTTATTTAAATAAATTTACTATTACAAAACTACAAATATAAAATATAAAATCAAGAAAACAAAAAAATATAAAAGCATTACTTGAGGAATATTTTTGTCTTTGTGTATTTAATCTCATAGTATTAATCCAGGATATTGACTAATACCACCAAATGAGAGTATTAGCTAATCTCATGTATGTGATATTAACTCATACCATGGATTAGTTATACATGATCCAAAAATCCTACCAAATATTAAATTGTGTGGACTAAATTTAAATTAAGGGGTGTATTTAAGCTAGTTTATCAAATTAAACGATATTTTTAGTACTATCAATAATTTGAAACGAAATTAATAATTTATATCAAGTTCGATAATCACCTTGGTGATTGACTTTATTTTATTAGTCTCAAATTTAGTCGGTAAAAATTCTCTCTTATTAATTTGAAAATCTTGTTTGACACCCTTTGTTGATTTTTCTGGAGTCACAGCCGACTGGTCAATTTGATTGATGAGCGTAAAGAGAAAAAAAAAATAAGAAAAGCATTTTTGTGTATAAGTCCTATTTTTGGAATCTTGAGCGGATTGGTGTTGGCAGCAGGGGACTCATGGACCCTGCAGTTGTTGATAGGATTATTGAGAAGCTATTAGAAGTCCGATCATCGAAGCCTGGCAAGTTGGTGCAGCTGTCCGAGTCTGAAATCAAGCAACTATGTGTTGCCTCTAGGGATATCTTCGTCAAACAGCCAAATCTCCTTGAACTTGAAGCACCCATCAAAATTTGCGGTAATATACGCCGAATTCTACCTATATTACTTCTCCTTTTAACTCTTGCTCTGCTGTTTTTTGTTTTCTTGTAAACAATAAAAGTAACCCCGTCTTAGTTGTCTCTCGTCCTAGATATATCTTTATGTTTGCTATTTGGTTTCCTGCTGAGTTGTCTAGATTGGAGTTATTTTAATGGATAGTTTACAACTGAAAATCTTGTTCTATAGGCCCTTTGATCCTGTCAACTTTAGAGGGAAAAAAGACATTGAAGGACGCCGTCTAGGTAATGGCACTGGTTGTGAAGAAATGAAATTATTTGTGACATAGCCTCTGCCCTAGTGCTTTCTCTATAGTAATTGATGTTTGCAAGTCTGTCAACCCATGACTTGCTTCTTGAGATATCCTATGTAGTGCAAAACTGGGGATATAGTTCTTAATGTGCTTGGTCCTTTCATGAAGCATTGGACTTGATGCAATATGAAGGGCCGTTTGATTATCACACACAAGTTTCACCTGATCAATTTTGCCAAGTTTTAGCTTATTCAATAACTGTTTGATCCAAATAAGCTCACAAGTTGCTGCAGCCATTGCTCGATATTCTGCCTCTGCACTCGACCGAGCAACCACATTCTGTTTCTTGCTCTTCCATGACACCAAATTACCTCTTACTAATACACAATATCCGGATGTAGACCGTCTATGAGATGGTGATCCTGCTCAATTGGCATCTGTATATCCCATGATATGCTCGTGGGCTTGATCTTCGAATAGTAGTCCTTTTCCAGGCGCTGACTTTATATATCACAGATTACGAATAACTGCATCCCAATGACTATCACAAGGGGAAGTCATAAACTGACTTACAACACTCATAGGAAACGAGATGTCAGGTTTAGTCAATGTGAGATAATTTAATTTTCCCACCAGTCGTCTATACCTTTCAAGATTACTGAGTGGCTCCCCTTGTCCTGGAAGCGATTTAACATTCGGATCCGTAGGAGTGTTAATGGGTCTACATCCCGTCATTCTTGTCTCCTCAAGAATGTCTAAGACATACTTGCGTTGAGAAATAACAATACCTGATCCAGATTAAGCAGCCTCAATACCTAGAAAATACTTTTAATCTGCCAAGGTCTTTAGTCTGGAAATACTTAAAAAAATGTTACTTCAAACTAGCAATACCATCTTTATCACTACCAGTGATAACAATATCATCGACATAAACAACAAAATAAATACACAAATTTGGTGCAGAATACCGATAAAATACAGAGTGATCAGCTACACTACGAGTCATGCCGAACTCCTGAACTACTGTGCTGAACTTTCCAAACCAAGCTCATGGAGACTGTTTCAGACCATAGAGTGACTTCCGCAATGGGCATACAAGTCTACTAGACTCCCCCTGAGCAACAAAACTAGGTGGTTGCTCCGTATAGACTTCTTCCGCAAGATCACCATGTAGAAAAGCATTCTTAAAGTCCAACTGATGAAGAGGCCAATGAAGAATGACAACCATAAATAGAAGAAGACGGACAAATGTCATTTTAGCCGCCGGAGCAAACGTATCACTAAAATCTAGCCCTAATATCTGGGTATATCCTTTGGCAACAAGGCGAGCCTTAAGCCGATCAACCTGACCATCTGGACCAACTTTTACTGCATAAATCCAACAGTAACCAATAGTGGATTTACTTGCGGGAAGGGGGACAAACAAGTTCCCAAGTACCGCTTGTATGTAAAGCAGACATCTCATCAATCATAGCCTGCCTCCATCCAGAATGAGAAAGTGCTTCGCCTATAGGCTTAGGAATAGGAATAGAGGACAAAGACGATACAAAAGCATAATAGGATGATGTGAGACGACGATAACTCAAGAAAGTATAATGTAGGTTAGCATTTCGACTGGACCATATACCTTTTTGGAGTGCACTCCGTTGGCTAGGAGTAGGCAAGTCCGCAGTAGGAGCATGGTCTGGCACATGACATGAATCATCTGGAACTGGTGCTGGATGTGGACAACAATGATAAGTCAAGAGAGGTGGAGGTTTGTTGGGTTTTGTCAGAGGTGACACTACAATTGGAGATTCCTCAATAGTCGGTTAGGTAGGACCTAAGATAGAGTTAAGACCTCAAAGATATCAGGACGATAAGATGATGTATTGTAAGGTTGAGATTCAAAGAATGTGACATCAGCGGACATAAGATATCGATTAACGTTAGGGGAATAACAACGATACCTTTTTTGAACTCGAGAGTAACCAAGAAAGGCACATCTGAGAGCATGAGGGGCTAATTTATCTTTTCCTGGAGCTAAGTTATAGACAAAGCATGTCCTCTCAAAGACACGTGGAGGTATAGGATAGAGATGCGACAAAAGAAACACTATGGTGTGTGGAACCTAATTCTGAATAGAAGATGAGGCATTCTATTAATTAAATAACAAGATACAAGGACAACATCACCCAAAAACGCAGTGGAACATGCGACTTAATGAGAAGAGTGCGAGCAGTTTCAATATGATGCCTATTCTTTCTTTTTGCTACACCATTCTGCTAAGGGGGTGTATGGACAAGGTGTCTAGTGAATAATTCTAGGGTGAGTCATAAACTCTTGAAATTGAGAGTACATGTATTCTAACGCTTTATCACTACGAAGAGTATGAATGGAAACACCAAACTGGTTTTGTATTTCAGCGGAAAAACTTTTAAATATAGAAAATAACTCCAAATGATCTTTCATTAAGAAAACCCAAGTACATCTTGAATAATCATCAATGAAATTAACAAAATAACAAAATCCTAAGGGTGAACTAACTCGACTAGGATCCCAAATATCAGAATGAACTAAAGAAAAAATAGACTCGAAACGACCCTCAATACTACGTGAAAATGTAGCACAAGTGTGTTTTCCAACTTGACACGACTCGCAATCTAATGAGGATAAACTAGACAAACTAGGCACTATCTTTTGCAGTTTAGATAGACTAGGATGTCCCAAACGTTTGTGAATAAGGTCCGAAGGATTTGTAACGGAGCATGCTGTGAAGGAATTTGAAGACGCAAGATAGTAAAGGCCTTGTCATTCATGTCATGTGCCAATTATCTGTCCTGTGTTGCGGTCCTGCATAAGAAAAAAATCATCAAAAAATAAATGTCACAATGTAAGGCTCGCGTTAAACAACTTACATATGCCAAATTAAAAGGAGAACCAGGGACATAAAGAACAGAATTTAAGGTAACAGAAGGTAAGGGTTGGGATCTTCATTACCCGCAACGGGAACAGTAGGTTGAGGAACCGATGCTACTTGTGGAGACATTTGCTTACTTGCCCGATACTATAGGAACTCATCATATTCGGCCTGAGCAATATGGGCATTATTGGGTGATTGGTTAGGTGGAGCAACAAAAATATTAGGTTGAGCAGCAAGTGCTACTTGTAGGTATGTTTGCTTATTTGCTCGATTTCAAAGGGATTCGTTATATTCCTTTATAACAATAGGATCATAACTGGGCGATGGACCATGCAAAGTATAACATTTGTCACGAGTGTATCCAGACTTGTGACAATAACTACACTTAGAGCGAGATCTTCCAGACGACCTCTTCCTCGTCGATTCTCCATAGTAGATGTTCGTTTATCAATAGTTTGAGATGCAAGAATAGAGGAGTCAATGGTGGGTGATGAAACTACTTTATGACTGCTGCGGCGCAGCAAGACGAAGTAAACGAGAGAATAATTCATCCATTGTAGGGATGGTAGGTTACTTTATGACTGGGAGGCGCAGCAAGATGAAGTAAACGAGAGAATAATTTATACATTGTAGGGATGGTAGGACTAGCTAAGACCTGGTCACGTACAGAATCAGCAGCGAATCCAACAAGTGTAAGGACTAAAAATAATGTTTGCCTGTGCTCTTGTTGTGTTGTCACGTTCACAGTGATTGGCATCAACGTTTCAAATTCCTCTGTGACCACCTACACTTGTCCCAAGTATGTAGACATATCGAATTCTTATTTCTTTAAGTTGATCATTCGAGATACCACATCATAAAATCGAGATATGTCTTTAGTATATAAAGCACGAGTCATTTCCCAAACTGAATAACATGTCTGGAATGAGCGAAACGAGGGCATCAACTTGGAATAAATAGATCGCCATGGAAAACTACACAATTGAGCATCAACCTTCTCCCTCGTTTTTTTTTTTTTTTTTTGATAAAGGTAACTTTATATTAACATCAAACTCATCAGCAAAACTGATGAGGTAGGATTTACAACTCCCAGGGGAAAATTTCAAAAGCCAAAACTAAGCAAACCTTTACAATAAGCTATAAAATCCACTAAATTCCTACCTTCCCCACCAAATCCTGTTTACACCAAAAATACAACATACTCAAACTATTCATCTTGATTTTCTGAATGTTGCTGGGTTTTCCATTCTTTCCTTCCATCATGTCCACCAAGTGCAAGTTGGGATGCATTTCCACCAATCCTCTTTGAATCTTCCTCTTCTGCCCACACCTTCCCATTGTTTCAGCATGTCTAAAGTAGTTCTGGGCATTACCCAGCTAACTCCAAGTATACACAAGAACATGTCCCATAGATTTACAACCATTCTACAGTGTAAGAATAAGTGACTGTTAACTTCTACCCCTTCCCCACACATGTAACACCTTGAACAAATCTGTATACCTCTTTTTTGTAACACTTCATGGCTTAAATATGCTTCCCTAATTGCCAACCAAGTAAAGCCCGAAACCTTGTGAGGACTCTTGATTTTCCAAATCAGTTTCCAAGGCCATTCCCTTTCTGATGTCTGATTAGAGTTTAAGCTCTGGTAACAAGACTTCACAGAGAAAGTCCCTTTCTTGTGCATTTTCCAGATTGGAGTATCAAGGCCTTCAGTGACACCTGGAAATGCATTTAGTGTCTGTAGTAATTCTGCTACTTTACGAATCTCCCAGTCATTTAAAGCCCTCCTAAAAATCAAATTCCAACCTTGAGGGCTCCAAACTTGTGCCGCATTAGCCGTCTGTTGCAGGGTCAAAATATAAAGATCTAGGAACATGCTCTTCAAATTCTCTTCCCCTAACCATATTTCATTCCAGAAACTGGTTTTCACCCCATCACCAATCCTGAAGGATAGATTAGGGATGAATGACGGCCACAATCTTCTAATTGTTTTCCAGACAAGGCACCCAAAGGTACCATTTGCTTCTGCAGTGATCTAATTGTTTTGGAGACCATATTTCTGAGCTGGGAATCTCCTCCACAACGCCAAGTCTTCACTGCAGAACCTCTGTAGGCACTTCTTTAACAAGCTGTCATTTTGAGCACTCAACCTCTTTATACCTAGACCACCCTGGATTTTACCAAGTGTTACTCTATCCCATTTAACAAGATTATATCCAAGCTTCTCTTTATTTCCCTGCCACAAGAAAACTCTTCTTAATTTGTTGATTTTTTTTTCACTTGGTAAGGGAATAAGCTCATCATATAGGTAGAAAGGGCATCCATCACTAACTTGATAAGAGTTATTCTACTTCCCAAGGATAGATATTGGCTTTTCCATCTTCTCAGCTTCCTCTCACATCTTTCTAGCACTCATTCCAAACTTCCACCTCTTTGTTTTTAGCACCAAGAGGCATTCCAAGGTATTTTGTTGGGAGTGTTGCCAACTGACAACCTAGGTTTTCAGCATGCACCTGCATATTCAACAACCAAGAGGCATTCCAAGGTATTTTGTTGGGAGTGTTGCCAACTGACAACCTAGGTTTTCAGCATGCACCTGCATATTAATAACCTGGTTAACCTAATTGAAACAACTTTTGTGCCAATTGACATGGAGTCCTGATATGCCCTCAAAGATGGTTAGAATGGCCCTCAAGTGTCTTATTTGATTAACTTCTGCTCCACAGAAAACCAAGGAGTCATCAGCATATAACAAGTGTGAGATCTCCACAGCATCTCCTCTATTTATATTTGCGCAGAAACCTTGTATCCACCCATTCTCGCGAGCTTTCTTGATCATAGAGTTGAGACTCTCCATGGCTAAGATACACAGGAATGGTGACATGGGGTCACCTTGTCTCAGACCTCTTTGTGACTGGAAAAGACCTTCAGGGTTGCTTTGGCTGTTGTAGATTCCTCAGTAGCTTTTCTCTTTCATCTACCACACAAGCATTGGTTGTTAAGTGGTCGTGGACACCTTGAACTTTGCACCATAATTCAACTGAGGAAGCCCATATAAGTAGTTGGAACTACCCATTAATGGTTCTGAAGTGATCATAGGATTTGCACTTCCTATTCCTATCGATCCCAAAGGACATGTTTTGAAGTCAAAACTTTAGTAGTAATCGAAAATCAGAATTGTCCACCAGAAACTGGTCAAAAAATAAAAAAAGTATATGTGGCCTGCTTGGAATGCAGAGGCGACTCGCTGAGAGAAAAAAAAATTCAAAACACTGGCTGAAAACTGCTAGGAAACACTGAAACAGTTGCTGAAAATTGCTTGAAATCTGGAACCCTAATTCCGGCGATCGAATTGGGGAAAAAATTGCATCAATAGCCTCCGAATGGAGAGGTAACCATTTTTGGAAAGTAGCCAGAACTAACCTCACGCACCGGCGCATGGTCAGATCTCGTCGGAAAACTGCCACCTTTGAGCGGTGCGTGAGGGCAGTTTTCCGGTGGATTTTTTTTTGGGGTTTGGTCGCCCAAGCTTCCCAAGCCTAGTGATGGTGTTGGTTTTCGCACAACACCCACAAAACAAAATTTGACATAAAACAGCCTAAAAACAATCACCGAAATAGTGACTTCTTTTTTTCACTGATGCTTTGATACCATGTGAGAAATATCAGAGAAAAATATTATTGAATTGTGTGTTTACATTACTACATAAAGACCCTATTTATAGTCACTACAATATAATCCAAGTACAAGTTGGAAACCAACATAATATTCCTATTCCAATTTTAAATAGGACTATATACTCTTATTCCTATTCTAACAATTATAATGGTTCCCATTGAGGAAAAACCGCCACCCTTGAAGTTGACCTCCTCTAGGGATTTTGGTCCTCTACCGATCCAAGTAAAGAATGTTCTTTTAACTCAATGAAAGATCCACTATCTATGTTAAGTATTCCTTCCGGTGGTGGGTGATCCATTGCCACAGTCATAAGTCATTACTGTTTATGTCTACTCTTTTTACTTTAGATTTCCTTGTTTTACTTTAAATTTTCTAGTCAACAGCTCACCATCTCTTTCTGTGTCTGGTTCACTATTTAGACACTTCAGTAGAACATAACTAAGGCAGTCATCATGGAATCATGCTTATGTTGTCTCCTATGTTGCTACATATTTGTTTGGGTTAGAAGCCAACATATACTAGTTTTAACTCTTACTGCTTTCAGTATTAGCTCCTTTTACTCATTGCTTTTGAAGTGGCACATTGAAGTAGCTTTTGTTTGGGCAGGGATTGTTCCTCCAGTTAGATTAGAGATGTTGCTTACAATCCATTCTTCAAATATGAAGTCATTAGTTAAAGTTGCAATCAAACAAGGGGTATCAATGTTGTTTTAGAAAAATTATATCGTGTTGATATCTCAGTTAATCTATTACATATAACTTAAATTAGAGTTTTTTAAACCATCCAAATTTCCTGGGTTTTACTTTGTTTTCTGTTCGGTTTGATTCATTTGTATTTTTCTCAGTTGTTATGTTAAATAAAGGAGAGTTTAGTGTACCACCAAAATTATGTATGTCTCACAACATTTTGCATTATCTATAAATATAAAAGTTCAATTTTTGTGTACAACCCAAGAAAACTAATACTGATATTTATTCTAAACTAGAAAGTAGTATACCAAATGACCAACACTAATTTTTCTCTACTACCAAGGTGGGTTGTGGTGCAGTGGTGGGATTGCTCCACTCTTAACTAGATATCTTATGTTTGAGTTCGGGGTATGGAGAAAATCATGTTGGGAGTGTCACCCCTGAACGGACCTTGTAATGTGCGACCTGAATTTAATTGGGGCTCAAATGTCGACTCCGGACACCAGGTGGGAAACAAAAAAAACCCTTTGCTCCACCAGTCCATTGTCGGGGATATTAATTGAAAGCTTTGGCCTCTGTTAGTTGGTGTTGAGCTATGACGTCTCTTCATTGTTAATCTATGGATGGTATTGGATAATCTATAGAGGTAGATGCCGACCTAGA
>DF361188.1:4921-33269 GCA_000787875.1 Solanum virginianum | reverse complement strand
CATCGGAGATAAAGAAACATTAGGTGATTCTTTCCATCTATTCTAGCCAGAGTTACCTAGTACCTATTACTAGTTGGAGGTGGAAGGTATCTCGTAGAATTGTTTGAGGTGCGCGAAAGTTGGTTCAGACACCACGATCGTATAAAAACTAGGATGACCACTATTTATGGTGTTTGTGTTGGGAAGACTATGCAATCTTTAGTATCAAGCTTAGGTTAGAGTTGGAAATGGGCAAAAAAATAACCTTCTCGAAGACAATTGGCTAGGACATGCCACTCTCAAGCTTTTATTTGTGATGTTTTCACCTTAAATCAACAACAAAAGGCAATTATCAGTGATGTATGGAATACACGAGGATGGAATTTAAGTTTCAAGGGTTTTTAATGATTGGGAGATTGACAAGGTTTGCTGAATTTCACAACACATTCAACTAGTTCATTGGAACTAACATACTCTCGACTGAATATGGTGGCAAGAGCATAACTTTGGAGTTTCCTCCATTAAAAACATCTTATCATATGTTGAATTATGCCACTAACGTAACTAAGTGGTGGCCCCTGAAACATATATGGAGGCAAGATTCAATATAAAGTGGCATGTTTTGCTTGATTACTAGCTAAGAAGGCTTGTTTGAGACAAGAAAGCTTAAGAGAAAGGAAATACAACTTTGATCTTTCTATCATTTATGTGGGAAAAATGTAGAAACAAATATATGAAGGTACGGGAAAGCGGGATGGAGATGAGGGTGAGGAGAGGGGTGTCCATTTTCGGGTAATTGACTACTAAAGCCATCATCTTGTGTGGAGACTGGTGGAGAAATATAAGGAAAGAAAGAAGAACCTACCTATGGTGTTTATTAGCCTTTGAAAATGCCTATGACAAAGTCCCAAGAGATGTCCTTTGGAGGTCTTTGGAGGCTAAAAGTGTCTCAATGGTTTATATTAGGACAATAAAGGACATGCATGATGAAGTCAGGACTCAACTTAGACCATTGGAAAGAGACTCGAAGCACTTCTTAGCTGAGATGGGGCTACATAAGGGATTTGTTCTTTGCCATTTTCTATTTGTCTTGTTGATGAATGAGTTTATGCGATATATTTTGGAGGATGATGTATGGTGTATGTTATTTGCAGACTAGACAACATAGTACCGATTGATGAGACACGGGCCAAAGTTAATGATAAGTTTTGAACTTTGGAGTCCAAAGAGTTCAGGTTGAGCAGGACCAAAATAGAATATTTGGGAGTGTAAATTCAATGTTGCGATGGATGAAAGGACGTGGAAGTAAGGCTTGTGACAGAACTTATTTTCAAGATAAAAAAGTTTTAAATATCTTGGGTCCATAATCCAAGATAATAAGGACATTGACGATGATGTTACACATCGCATTGGGGCAGCATAAATGAAATGAAAGCTTGCCTCTGAAGTCTTGTGTGATAAGAAGGTACTACTTAAACTTAAATGTAAGTTCTATAGAGTGGTGGTTAGATCGTACTTGTTGTATGGGGTGGAGTACTGACAAGTCAAGAACTCACGTGTTCAGAAAATGCATATTAAACGGATAAGGATGTTGAGATAGATATGGGGGTATACTTGCATTGGCAAAATTAGGAATGAGGTTATCCAAGAAAAAGTGGGAGTGACCTCCGTAGCGATAAGATGAGGCAAGTGGGATTAACATGGTTTGGGCATGTGTAGAGGAGGTGCGAGAGGTTAGTTGTAAGGGGTATGCGGAAGGGTAGAGATAGGCTGAAAAAGTATTGAGGAGAGGTGATTAGACAAGACGTGATGCCGTTTTATATAAAACGAAGACATGACTTTAGATAGGATGAATGGGAGATCGCGTATTAGGATAGAAGGTTAGTAGGGATAGAGTGTATTCTTGCCTAAAGATTTAGGTTTGTTAGTGCCTATCATAGTTCTAGTCTTATCGTTGTAGTTCTTTTAATATGTTGTTTATTGTACTTCGATTATCACACTATTTTGTTGTTGTTATTGTTTCTCTCTCGTAGACTTTATTGCTTTTCTTATTAACTGCTATGCTTTCTTTATTGTTTTCTTCTTCTTTTACTTGGGTTTGATGCACTTGAGCTGAGGGTTTTTCAGAAACCACCTCTTTACCTCCATGAGATAATGGTAAGGTCAGCATACACTCTATCCTCCCCAAACCCCACATAGTGGGATTGCACTGGATATGTTGGTTCAGAGTGATTACAGAATTATGTAAATCTTTCTCACTATTCAATGGGCGGCTTAAGTTGGAAAATGCCAATGGATACACTAGGGTTGCTGTCTAGCTGATACAGTATAGGCTTGGCAGCTCAAAAAAGATGAAACATGATCCCGGCATGCTTATGGTGGAATATATGAAAGAGAAGGAATTTAAGATGTTTTGAGGGGGAAAAGCAACTCAATCCAGAAGATAAAACTAAGTTGTATTTTCCTTTTTCTTTTTTGGCGTAACCAAGAGCATATAGAAGACACAAAGTCTCTATTACAACCTCTAGAGTCTCTATAAGATAGTAGATAATTTGTTGGTTCAGATATTTTTGCTACATACATTTTCTAAATATGGTCCACACAAATTTTTATACAAGCTTGTCACCATCTTTTTTTAAAAAAGTCAAGCACCCAAGGTGTGGCTTAATGGTCAATGAAGTAGATTGAGAACCATAAGGTCTTAGTTTCAAATTCCAGTGGAGGAAAAAGACAATAGCTTATTTTCTTCCATATGTCAAGCCTTAGTGGATGGAGTTATCCCATACCTGTGGTGTTGTGTTAGTGAAAGGTATTAGGTGCCCCGTGGTATTAGTCGAGGTGCACACAAGCTGATTCAGCCACCAAGATTACCAAAACTACAAGTTAGCGTGCAAATATGTGAAAATGTTTGATATGATATGAATATTAGTAATATTAAATTGACTGAACTACTTGAGAGGAAGTAAAATGAATATATTCTCACAAATGAAGTAATAGTACAAAATTTTGTGTCAACTCGACTTGAAACCAGATTTAGCTATTTAATAGAGTCAAGCGTAAGCAAACTTGTGAAGGGGAGCCTTGGAGTAATTGGTAAAGTTGCTGCCATGTGACCAGGAGGTCATGAGTTCAAGCCTTAGAAACAGCCTCTGGCAGAAATGCAAGGTAAAACTGCGTACAATAGGCCCTTGTGGTCGGGCCCTTCCCCCGATCTTGATAATAGTGGGAGCTTTAGTGCATCGGGCTTGTCCTTGTCCTTGACTATTTTCCTTCCCTTGCTTCAGTTTTGTTCTTTCCTCCCTACTCATGTACTTGTTTCTTTTTTTTTTTTTTTTTCAGGTGACATTCATGGGCAGTACAGTGATCTGTTGAGGCTTTTTGAATATGGTGGTTTTCCTCCGAAGGCTAAGTACTTATTTTTAGGTGATTCTGTAGATCGTGGGAGGCTAAGTTTTGAAACGATATGCCTCTTGCTTGCCTATAAGGTTAAGTATCCTGAGAACTTTTTCTTGCTTAGGGGAAACCATGAATGCGCTTCTATAAATAGGATATACGGATTCTATGATGAGTGTAAGCGCCGGTTCAATGTGAAGCTATGGAAGTCCTTTACAGACTGTTTTAATTGCCTTCCTGTGGCAGCACTTATCGATGATAAGATTTTATGCATGCATGGGGGTCTCTCCCCTGAGCTTTCTAGTTTGGATCAGATTCGGAACTTACCACGTCCAACTGCCATCCCGGACACTGGTTTGCTTTGTGATCTGCTTTGGTCGGATCCGGGTAAAGATGTGAAGGGGTGGGGGATGAACGATAGAGGAGTTTCTTACACCTTTGGCCCTGATAAAGTTTCTGAGTTATTGTCAAAGCATGACTTGGACCTTGTCTGTCGTGCGCATCAGGTAAAGGAACCCTGTTTTGTTTGTCCTTGGGTGCTTCTCCTCTGAGGTAATTGATTTGCATCTTTTTTTTTCAGGTTGTTGAGGATGGTTATGAATTCTTTGCTGAGAGGCAGCTTGTCACAATTTTTTCAGCACCCAACTACTGCGGGGAGTTTGACAATGCCGGTGCTATGATGAGTGTTGATGAAAACTTGATATGCTCTTTCCAAATTCTTAAGCCAGCTGAAAAGAAAAATAAATTTATGATGTGAGAAGATGCTTTCTACTTTTATAGAGGTCACTTTCTTCTCTGAACTTATGGATGCTGAGTTGAATATAACTGTCCCTCTTGTTTAGACAGATTATGTCATGTTCTAGCATGCGGAAGGATGTACATGTTAAGTCTGTATTTCAAGAGTTCCACAATAAACCATACTTGGTGTTTTTCAGTGATTTTTGGAGGAAATATTTTTCAAAGTCAAAGGATCTATTACTTTTTCGTGAGTTTCATATCTCAACTACTCATTGTTGCCTTTTCCTACCTAAACTATCACACTTCTTGTATTTGAACACACTTTGTTGTTGAGCTCACCAAATATTTGAATCACTCGATAATAGGCCTGTGGGAGCTTGTAAATCCTTAAAAATAAATCAAGGTGGCATGTATAACAACTAACTGAGCTGAATAATTTATTTTGAAATCTATTCTCTCTTTTCCTTCTAAACCTTCTCTTCTCCCCTTTCTTCATCTTTCCATCATTTCTCATATCTTAGCTTTTTTATGTGGAGTGCCACTTGGCACTCTTTTAAAAACTAAAATGGAGTGTGTATCGGACGCACTAGTAGCTCAACGACAAGGTTTTTATGTGGAGTGCCACTTAGCACTCTTTTCTAAAAACTAAAAATGGAGTGTATACTGGACGCACTAGTAGCTCAACGACAAGGTTTTTATGTGGAGTGCCACTTAGCACTCTTTTCTAAAAACTAAAAATGGAGTGTATACTGGACGCACTAGTAGCTCAACGACAAGGTTTTTATGTGGAGTGCCACTTAGCACTCTTTTCTAAAAACTAAAAATGGAGTGTATACTGGACGCACTAGTAGCTCAACGACAAGGTTTTTATGTGGAGTGCCACTTAGCACTTTCTTCTAAAAACTAAAATGGAGTGTATACCGGATGCACTAGTAGTTCAACGTCAAGGTGTGTTTTAATATAAAGGAGCGGATAATTTAAATAGGAAAGGGGAACAAATGGATGATTGAGGTATGAGACTAGCAAAAAAGTGGTAGTTTAAGAGCCTGTTTGGATTGGTTTTTGGCTAATAAGCCAAAAGTCATAAGTTAGAAATCCTAATTTATGATTTTTGGCTTATTTTTATCATTTGAATCAAATGCTTGCAAGCACTTTCTTAGAATTTATCCAAATACTTCTCAAAAACACTTAATAAGCCAATCCAAATAGTCTAGTAGTGTTTTTGACCATGAACTCTTATAGTTATTGTTGAAGTGTAGGATGATCTCATCTAAAAGCTAAGCTATTAGAGAGAGCACATTTATTTACTTAATTATTCTCGTGACATGCCCCCTCATGCGGCTTGATTCTTTTAGATAGTGGTGGCAGTGAGACATGGACCTAGAACCTTAGCTTGTTCTGGTACCATGTTCAAATGTATGACTGCCTCATCTGAAAGCTTAAGTTGTTGAATGTTAGACATAGCACTTTTGTTTACTTAATTTTTGTCTTAACAAATATCAATACACTAGGCTTTGTTACATGATTCACCAATGTTTTTGGTCACTACGAAGTAATGACTATTGCCTGCTTATGGTAAAAAATGAAAGGAAGTTGTACGATTTTGAAGTTTATAATATATTTCTTGTGTCATTCCAGCTTAGCTTGTTTTAAAACAGGTTTGTGGCTGTGTGTTAAATTCTTTCCTGTTTTGGTCATCACGTTTATCATTTGTTCCTTGTCTGGTTTCCGTTTGTGGTGGAGCTAACATGTCCTTTTAACTGTTACAGAGAAGCTTAATTTGCCGTGGAACAGGTGTCTCTGTTTGGTGAAGATGGAAAGACGGTGCTGCTTATTCAGTTAGTTTGTTGATTGTGACTGCGCCTCTAATTTTATTAACATGTACAAGAATGTATTATTAGAGATTTTATTTGCAGTCGGCCTAGATAGCATAATAGAGTGGTGATGCATAGGTTATAATGCTGCAGATGGGAATGTGGGAAATGGAAAAGAAGGCTATTCTAAGTTTGTTGGGAAAATAATAATAATAATCTATCTACTTATACTAGCATGAATCTTTTTTCATCGTTTTCTTAAATAATAATTATTGTCCTTATATTTAGTATTTGAAATTGATTATAATTCCGTAAATTCCTAATACAGGAAAATATCCTGTAATTTAAATGAAGGACAACTCATGTGTTACCCTTTTTCCTTTACATATGATTAAATTCTTCATGGCTTAGTATCGCTCTTTATTTGCTCTTTGTTTCTGTTGGTCCGTAACCAAAGAAATATTATTATGTCAACCCATTAAAATGAACATGAAGCCATAAAACAAATTATTTTATACTGGAAAAAGTTGTATCAACCTGCTGGTGGGAAAATTTTAGTTAGTTTGGAGAACAATCAAAATCGGAAAGGATTATTATGCTTAATACTACTTTTATGTAATTTTGTCTTTTAAGTTATTAATTGTTATCATTTATACTATTTTTTACATGTTAGATACATAATGACTAAATTAACCCTAAAAGTTCATGTTTAATTATTTATATTTGTCCATTATATTAAAAATAAATGTATATTTTTAAAACTCATAAAATAATTTATCACTTAATTCATAATTTATTATTATCTCTATCCAATATATTAGTTGTCCGGTTCAATACCCAGTTAATTCAAAATTTTGTAATCGCCATCTGAAAAATAAAAATCAATTTTTTCATAAATTCATGATGATCCTAAATAATTCCACATATAGTTAAAATTAGCAATTGATGCCCATTAAGATGTGAAGAAATTGTTATAGTACATAATAAATAAAAGAGACAAGTATAAAAAAAACATGCCTAAACTATTCCTTTTTTTAAGTTTCATACATAAACTATTGATAGTGTGAGTTTCGTACCTAAACTCAATAGTAGGTATGAAATTCACACTCCCAATAGTTTAGGTATGAAACTCAAAAAAAGACGATAGTTTAGGTGCATTTTTTACTCTTATCTCTAATAATAATGATAATAGTAATGAAACATAAATTAACATGAAATGATTTGTCTTTGGAGATTTAATCTATACTATATTAAAAGTGTGATGCAAGGATATGCAGTAGGATAGACAGACAGAGTCTTTGGGAATCAAGAATGGATGCTACAATCGGGCCATGTGCAAGCAGGCTATGAACTATTCCAGTTATCACATCACTCCCCAATGGTACTCACTTTGCAAGGTACACAATACAATATTAAGTCCCCTTTTAGATTGTTCAATGTATGGACTGAGCACACTGAGTTTATGAGGATAGTAGAGAACATTTGGGCAAACCAACTTGCTAGAGAACCAATGATGAACATTTGGAAGAAAATGAAAGCACTGAAGGAGCCATTGACAAAGCTGAACAGAAGGAAATTCAAAGGCATTGAAAAGAAGATCACTAAGGCAAGACAAGACATCTAGCAAATACAAGAGCAACTGAGTAGAAATTACTCAGATAATTTTGCAGTAATGGAAAAGATAGCAATACAAGACCTAGGAAAATGGTCTGCCATAGAAGAAAATGCTCTTAGACCAAAAGCCAGATCAAAATGGATCCAGTTAGGGGATGCAAATAACAAGTACTTTTCAGCAGCCATCAAAGAAAGATTCCACATGAAGCAGATTCAAGAATTAACATCTCTAAATGGAGCCAAACTTACACAACAAGAGGAAATCAAAGAAGAGATACAAAGATTCTACAAATCTCTAATGGGATCAGCTGCTCAGAGTCTACCTGCAGTAAGCACAGAGGTAATGAGAAGAGGTCAAGTACTAAATCAACAACAAAGCATAGCATTATGTCAACCAGTTACTGAGAAAGAGATACACAGAGGGCTCATGTCAATAGATGATGATAAAGCTCTAGGGGTGGATGGATACAATGTAGTATTTTATTTAAAAAAAAAAAGCATGACCACTGATCAAGGAAGAAGTAGTTACAACAGTAAAAAGATTTTTCAACACAGGTAGAATCTATAAAGCTATCAATTGTAAGAAAGCCAACCCAACAAATGTGAAGGAATACAGACCAATAGCATGTTGCACAGTCCTATATAAGATCATAGCTAAGGTTCTGACAGCCAGGTTGCAAAAAGTGATAGCTACAGTGATAAGTGAAGCACAATCAGGACTCATTCCAGGAAAAAAGATAGCAGACAATATTATTTTAGCTACTGAGTTAGTCAAAGCATATCAAAAAAAGAACATATCCTCTAGATGCATGATCAAAATAGACCTCCAAAAAGCTTATGATTCTGTGGAATGGGTATACTTGGAACAAGTTATGAAGGAGCTATGCTTTCCAAACAAGTTCATACATTGGGTAATGCAATGTGTGAAGACAGTGTCTTATTCAATAGTAATCAATGGGGAGCCAACAACACCATTCAAAGCTGCTAAAGGATTGAGACAAGGGGATCCAATTTCCCCATTTCTGTTTGTTGTGGCTATGGAATATCTAAACAGATTGCTCAACACATTGAAGGATAAAAAGGACTTCTCATACCAACCTTGATGTGCTAAACTAGGAGTGACTCATTTGTGTTTTGCAAATGACTTACTACTATTTGCTAGTGGTGATCTTCAGTCTGTGGTTACAATGATGGAAAGATTTGACAAGTTTGCACAGGCATCAGGTTTGCAAGCAAATAAAGACAAGAGTTCCATATATTTTAAAGGCATTTCAAAGGAAGAACAAGGGAGAATAACACAGGGAACTGGACTATCACTTGGTCATTTACTTTTCAAGTATCTAGGCATATCATTATCCTCAAAAAAACTCACAGTGATCCAATGGATGCCACTGGTGGAGAGGATTGTTGCAAAAATTACAACACGGATACTAGAACACTATCTTATGCTGGTAGGATGCAACTAATACAGGCAGTGTTGTTTGGTATTCAAGCCTATTGATCTCAACTCTTCCTCATATCAACAAAAGTGCTCAAACTAATTGAGGCACACTGTAGAAGCTATCTTTGATCTGGCACTAATGCTATCACTAGAAGATCAATGGTGGCATGGGACAAGGTATGTACACCAAAATCAATTGGAGGACAGAACCTGATAAACATCAAGATCTGGAATAAAGCAGCTATAGCAAAAACAACCTGGGATCTGGCTAGCAAACAGGACAAACTTTGGATCAGATGGATACACACGTATTGCATCAAGAATGCTACCTTGTACACAATCAATATTCCCTCACAAGCCTCATGGATGATAAGGAAAATCATAGCCACTAGAGCAATCTTACAGCAAACTCAGACAAAGAACTTAGATGCAACATCCATCAAGTTAATATACCAAAGGCTACAAGAGGATAATCCAAGAGTAATTTGGAAAGCCTTGATGTTTGACAACAACGCAAGGCCAAAAGCAAAATTCACATTATGGCTACAGCTACAGGGCAAATTGCTAACTACACATCGATTACAGGAATGGGGAATAGAAGCTGATCGAACCTGTCAATTATGCCAACAGCAATTGAAATCACATGAACACTTGTTTGTGGAATACACCTTCACTCACAACTTATGGTGTAGGATCATGAAGTGACTAAATTGGCAATGGAGGCCAGCAAGAAATTGGGGATTGGGAGACAACATCAACAAAAGGAAGATCAATCAAAGCCCAAATATACAGAATGGTCTATGCGAAAGTAGTTTACATGGATTGGATGGAAAGAAACTTCAGAGTATTTGAAAACAAAACAAGACAAAGTGATGCAGTGGCAAAGGAAATTGCATACATATGCAATGTGAGAGCTACACCAGGAATTTGGAATCTGTAGCTGTTATTTGAGTTTCAAACTAAGATAGCAATTGACCTTAAAATTGCTATAGAATTGTAATATTCAATTTGGTGGTTAATGAAAATTAGTTATCAAAAACAAAGTGTGAACACCCTTAAAAAATATTTAGTTCTTCATTAAAATAATAAACTTTAGGTAAAATCATCTTTCCATCAATTTTTTTGAATTATTATTTAATTATATTTATAATATTAACTTCTAAAATATATGGAAAAAAGCGATAAAATAAGGACTTCTAACCGTAGAAACACTCATAAATCTTTCTTATTTGATAGAATTTTACTTCTTCCTTATTTGAATCAAGAAACTCTGCAGCCACTAAGAAAAATCCTGATTTACCATGAGTTCTAATTAGTGATAGAATCTCAATCTCTATATATAGGACCTTTATGAATAAACAATAAAAAGTTGAATAGGATTATATTGTTATTTTACATATAATTATGGTATTTTTTTTTGAAATTTTTATCTCTATACATCTCATGTTGTTAAATTTTTTTTCATGTTGTTGTATTTTGTATTTATCTATGTAGATTATTTATTTTTTAATAACATAATTTTTGTTTATTTTGCAGCATTCATGGCATAATTCATGAACTCTACCTTTTCAAAAAAAAAAAGAGTTGACGGTGACAGTTGATGATTTGTCTTGTTGGCATTGTATTTATTATTGAAATATTTACCTTACTACATGTAATGATTTAATGTTTAAATAACTATACATACTTGAATTTTCTCTTAACAAATTAATTTCATGTTTCTAATCCAAAGGTCGTAAAAAAGTATCACACAAATAAGGGAAGACGGTCGTTCGAAGTAGCACTCATGCTTGGAGAGAGTAAACAACATCCAATATTAATTTATTATTTTTAGTAAGAACGAACCTACTAATAGAGCCTGACAATTCTTTGAAAAAAATTTATTCCCAATATTAGACTTTTAGAAATAATAATACTTAAATATATTTAAGTGTATCATTTTTTTTTAGTTTTTGCACGATTCATTACAAGTTTATATTGTTAGACTAGAAATATACTAAGAATGTATTAAAATAGTCTATAATTTGCCTATATTAAGAAAACGCTATAGATCAACAACAATTAAAAATTTATGTTAAGTTTGCCAATAAGAAATTGACATCTAAAGAGTTATATTATTTATATGCTATATAGAAAACATGCTAATAGAAAGAAAAAAAAAGGTTAACTACATGAAAATTAAAGTCAACTTTATCGCATGAGTAAGACTTGAAAATATTTTTATACAGTTAATTTTTTTAGTCTTATTAATGACAAAAATGTATTTAATAATTTATCCTTTTGTGGGAGAAAAATGTTAAAGTAGAGATAGCATATTTTTTATATATTTATTTTTATTAATAGACCCATGATACACATGAAATACACATATACTAAATTAATATTACTTTAAAAACATGAAGGTCCTTAGAAATGTTGATTAAATTTTTTACTCTTCATTAAAAGACTTTGTAATGAAAAAAATTATCATTTACTATTTGATTATATTTAAAATATTTAAATTAAGGAGTTCTAAAATATATGATAAAAGAAAAATGTATTTTTAAAAATCAAGAAGTCTAAAATATATGAGGAGAGGAAACTATAACAGAAGAGATATTACGAGAATTAATAATTAAAGAATCCTAAAATATATAGCAAGAGAAAAATATTATTTAAAAATTAAGGAGTCATAAAATATATGGTAAGAGAAAATTATTTATGATAAGAGGTATTAGGAGAATTAATAATCAAAGAATCCTAAAATATATGGTAATAGAAAAAATTAAGAAATCCTAAAATATGTGATAAGAGAAAAATATATGGTTTTCTCTCATCAAAATGTATAAAGTTTTTTAATATTTTAAAGTTATTTATTACTAGGCAAGATAAAAATATATATTTTCTTTTACATTCTATCATTTTTATGTTTAATTATTTTAAGATATGTCATTCTCCAGTAGTATTTTTTATGTACACTATTATTTACGACAGTCAAGTTAGGTGAAATAGTTAAATTTGAGTTAAGTATATCAATGTTTATATATTAAGTACAATGTAAAGACTCTTGGCAGATGACTTTCAATTTTCTTTCGGTGCAACTTCATGTTGTCATTTTTCGTTTTACCACAATCATTTTTATTAATGCTAATTTTTAAAGTTTGATATTTAATAATATATTGTACACACACCAATTTACTAATCTATATATATTACATATTTGTTATTTACAATTTTCTTCTCAAACTATTATTTTATTTTCTTATAATATTTAAAATTAAGGAATCCTAAAGTATATGGTAAGAGAAAAATATAAAACATGAGATATTAGGTAGAATTAATAATTAAGGAGTTCAAATTATATAGTAAAATTAAAAATATTAAGGAGATTTTAGGCGACTCAACAAAGACATGTTGGTAAAAAGTTGCACTAGTTAGTTTTGTAATCTTTTTTCTTTTTACTTATGACAGTTATCTATATTTTCAATACTTCATGATTAATCAATTTTTATTTGCATATTTTTTTTCGTCTAAGTTGATCGACAGAAAATCCAACTATTTGTTTATTTATGGAGGTGAACAATGCTCTTCAAATTATTTGTAATAATAAGAGAATCTAAAGTTTTGTTTTTTTAACTCCCAAGTACAATAGGATGAATCACTTCAAGATTTTTTCTTTTATTATTTGAATAACAACTTATTAATTCAAAGTACTATTACTCTAAAAGAAGTTGAAAGACTAATCTTTTTATTCTCATATTTCGTAAAAATTGAAGTGTCAATTTTTTAAATTATGTTATTTGACAACATTTTATAAAGAATCGTGAAAAAAGTGCATTTCAAAAAATATTTAATGAAATATAGTTTTTCATATTTACCTTGTTAATAAAATATGATCATTTTGATCCCGAATAAAACAAATAAAACTATACAAGATATTCATAAAATATATCTTTTATATTATATTTAAATTAAATGAATATATAGGGTCATCAATTATTGTTCAATTTACTTAGAACTGTGTAGTCTAGGTAAGAAAATTTTTTTTTATAGAGAGTGCTATTCCCGAATGAGGTCTATCAAGTCTAAATTTGAATTAGTTGGACTTCAATGTGGATTCTGAACACCGGATGAATAATTAAAATATGTATACTCTTATGAAAATATTAAGGATTTTCAAATATTTATAATATTTAATTTAATAATATTGACATGACACACGTGCAACACACGTACACTAAATGAGTTAAATTAAACAAGCAAATAAATGTTAGTATAAATACAAATAAATAAATAAATAAATAAATAATACAAGAGTTTAAGAGTTTGGGTTTTTGCCCATTTCCATCAAAAGGCTGCTACTGCAAATTATGGGCCTTTAAGCCCAGTTTCATGTTGTATACAAGTTTGTATATCAGTGTATATTTACTGTATACTGATGTATACATTCATTCTTGCGCCTCCGAAAATTTGTAGCTAGCCTCCTTTAACCTGTAAGAGCTCCCCTAAACCTGTAGACCGATTTCTCAATACCCAGCAAAAGATTGAATCGAGGACAAAGAAGTTTGATCCTCCATGGCTCAATCCGAAGCGCAAAAGAGGAGGAAGTCCATAATGGACTCGGATGCGATTTCATACACCAAACAAAATTTAAAAAATCAAATCACAGTCGATTTAAAATTTTAACTATGACAAATTACATGAAAGTTGTACTCATGGTTAATTATTAAAAAAATGGCTTTTTAGGGAAAAATTAGTTTAAAATAAAAATTAATTTAAAAGAAAAACCAATTTTTCGAGTAAAAAGAAAATGGAGTCGCCACTTAATCTACCCCTTTCTTTGGATATGATCGATGAAAGAGATCATGGACAAAGAAACTTGACAAATCCAAATTTAGTCGACCACATCTTTATCTTGTGAAAGGCTCTTGATACAAATTTTGGAAAATTATGATCGGATCCAGATTTTGGGTTTCCTACATATCTCAGGTTACATGAGAATTCAGGTCACTTGTAGTTCAAAACGCTTAATTTTATGCACGATCTTGAAAGAAGTCAAAAGTTATCCCAATATCAAATCATAGAGAAATTGGAATGCTTGGGAATGAGATTTTAAGAGCAAATGTTAGAATACAACCGAGTTTTCAGAATAGAGCCCGCCTACATATCCTTGAACTTAGGAATCAGGCTGCTTGTAGTTCGATTCTATCGGATAAAGAAGAGATCTCTTATTCTTAGATAACCTCTGATTCAGGAGGAGTGACAAACAAATCGAATCATGAAAAAGAGACTTGAAACCTCTTAACCATAAATGTGGTGCACTTCACACCCATAATTAAGAACTTACACAGATATAATTTTCAAAAGCTCTTGGTAGATTGTCACGCAAAATGGAAAGATTGCTTCTGGTGAGAATCGAGATCGCTTAGATATGAAACTGAAACTGAAGAACTTAAAGAAATACCCACATGCCTTCTGACAAGGGTGTGGTTGGATTGTGGTGGGAGTCGCTTCTTAGCTCGTGTACAAAGATTTTGATGCCCCTCTTCAGACTATGTCCCAGTTCGCTGCTAAGAAAAAATTTCACGTTGTGCTGCATCCTACTTGATGACGTCCACACCTGTGGTTTATTTGAGAATTCATCCTCTCAGATGCTCTCGTCAAGGACTGAGATAAAACTTGTTAGTAGTAAATAAAACATAAATACGAATACAATTTGTGCAAACCTAGTTTAACATGTCATTCTAAAGGAGATGACAATCCAATAGTGGATTAACATGTCACCTTGAAGAGGTGACGGTCCAATAATAGCTTTAGCGTGTCATAGTGAGGGAAATGACATTCCAATAATTATTTAACTATCATGTTGAAGGGAGTGACGTTCCAATAATAGTTGACCATGTCACATTGAAGAGAGTGACGCTCCAATAATAGTTTAAATATCATCTTGAAGGAAATAATGCTCCGATAATAATTTAACTGTCACATTGAAGGAAGTGACGCTCCAATAATAGTTTAACGTGTCACGCTAAAGGAGGTGATAATCTAATAATAAAATAATATATCACGCAGAAGGAGGTGATGATCTAATAATAGTTAACATGTCACATTAAAGGAGGTGACGATCCAATAATAAAATAATATGTCACACTAAAGGAGGTGGCAGTTCAATAATAAATTAATATGTCACGTTGAAGGAGGTAATGATCCAATAATAAATTAATGTCTCACGCTGAAGGAGGTGACGATCCAATGATAGTTAATACATCACATTAAAGGAGGTGACGATCCAATAATAAAATAACATGTCACGCTGAAGGAGGTGACGATCCAATGATAAATTAATATGTCACATTGAAGGAGGTGATGATCCAATAATAAATTAACATGTCACGCTGAAGGAAGTGATGATCCAATAATAATTTTAACGTGTCACGCTGAAGGAGGTGACGATCCAATAATAAAATAATATATCACGCTGAAGGAGGTGACGATCAAATAATAATGTGTCACACTAAAGGCAATGACACTCCAATAATAATGTAACATGTCACACTGAAGGCAGTGATGCTCCAATAATGTAACATGTCACATTGAAGGCAGTGACACTCCAATAACTATTTTAATTGTCACATTGAAGGAAGTGACACTCCATACTTTGAAACTTAACAGAATTTGCAAAAAATAGCATGCCAACAAAAAACGTGAAAATTAAAATAACGAAGGACTAGAAAAAGTAACAAATAAATTGTTGAATTGAGTTCTTGGCGGCAGAAGAACTTCTCTAAAAAGATTAACTTGTGTCTCTTTTCCTTGTGAACATTTATTTAATTCTTCAAGAGACGATCTTTTGAAAATTGTCTTCACTTTTGGGGGGATGCCTGTAAAGTTTAAATTTGAGTAATAACAAAATTAACTTATCAAAGTAAATAACATAACAGAGCATAAGTTGAAAGGTGAAGTTGTTCCGCTTGTATTAGTCTGGATGAAATCTTGTAATCTTGGCCATCGTGGCAGGTTATCTTATCTGTAACGTTAAGAAAATGTGTTATAAGTCACAATAGAGTAATATGAAGAAATTTAGAGAATGAATAGAAAACTGAGAATAAATCCAGGAAACGAGTAAAGTAGAGGCCATCTGAATCATGATGAAGCCGCTATGGGTCTAACAATGCCTTGTGACTTTATAGTTCCTGCATCTAAAGAAAAATTCTTAGTTCTGAGAGACTGATCTATGTTGGTTTTGCCTTGCCATCTTGATACTTATCAGCCATCTGATTTGCACGCTAAATTCGTCTTGAAATGCAAGTCTAATAAAATTTTTGAGGGCCCTCCTAAAAAATTCTGCCCCAGTTTAGAACACAGAAGAAGTTTTAACTTTCTTGTAGTTTCTGATTGATTTTCTGAGAGAACATCAAAAAAAATCTGTCCTAATTGCAACTTTAATGCCATTCTAACTCTGACTTGTTGGAGAAAGTCTTCTTTTAAGGAATTTTGAGATCCTTTCAAAATTTTCCCCCAGTTTTTACTGTAAAGAGGAATGAAAATCTTACGGGGAACATGATCGAGCTGGTGTAGCGCCTACGTATCGCACTGAGGCAGGAATCAGGTCAAATAGTTCCAAAGTAAAAGAAAAATTGAGATTCTTTTAGATAACGTAACAGAAGCCAATAAAGGTCGCCTGCGTATCCACTAGGGAAATCAGGTCAAACATAGTTCACATTATAAAGGAAGAACATTACAAAGGAAATGAAACAATAATGTGCTATTACAAAAGATAGAAAGTAATAAAATGCGATTACAAGGAAAGGAAACACCGAACTTCAAATGCAGGATTGAAAGGTGCCAAAACATGACCTCTAGCAAATGTCGTCTCTTCTTTGCAACTGGTTTCGTTACTAACTACTCCTTGTGCTCAGGAAGTGGATTGTTTTTCATATTAGGAGCATGTGCAAGTTCAACTTCCTTATTATCAATCAAATCTTGAATCTTGTGGGTAAGGGTGATATAATTTTCGGTATCATGCCCAGCAACCCCTGAGTGATAAGCACAATGCTTATTTTGGTCATACCAAATAGATGAAGTCTTGACAACCTTAGCTTCTACTGGGCGGAGTAATCTTGCTGTCTTCAACCTCTCGAAAAGAACAGTCAATTTCAACCTCTCGAAAAGAACAATCAATGATTCTGCCAATGGAGTGAAGACTCGAGAAGGTTTTCTCTCAAAATTGGGATGAGGTGTATTATTTTGTGTTGGTCATGGAGCACAATGTGCTGCTTGTATGTTGTAGATAGGGTACTATGCATTAGGATAGCCTGGAGGTGGTACACGATGATATGAGGTAGATCCCCAGTCATTACTGCCATAACTTCTTTTTCCTTCTTCTTTGCATTTCCAAATGAACTAGTTTGAAATGCTCTGCTGTTGAATTGAGATGATGTCAAACTTGAAATTTTTCCTGTTTTAAGGCCATCCTCAATCATTTCTCCAGCTTTGATAACTTCAGCAAATGACTTTCCACCCATTGTCACCATTCATTCATAGTATTCTGGGTCTTGAGCTTGAATGAAGTAGGTGATCATCTCTGTTTCTTCCATTGGTGGATGTACCCTAGATGCCTCTTCTCTCCAAAGTATGGCATATTCTTGAAAGCATTCTGTTGATTTTTGCCTTAGCTTTGTAGTGGAGATCTGTCAGGAGCGATCTTAACATGAAACTTCTAGTGATCCACAAAAACATTGGCCAAATCATCCCAAGTGCGCCATTTAGTCAAATCTTGCTTGGAGTACCATTCCAAAGCTTTTCCGGTGAGACTTTGATTGAACAATTTGGTTCTTATCCCTTCATTACTTCAAACTCCAATCAACTTTTCACAATAGACTTTCAAATAAAAGAAAGGATTTCCTGATCCATCAAACTTTGGAATCTTGTAACCAGGTGGTAGCTCAACATCAGGAAACTTGCATAACTCTTTGTACCTCACACTTTGATTACCACTGAGTCCACGAAGGTCTCTCATAGCATCCTCCAAAATTTTTTTATCTTCCTATTCATCGCTTCAACATCAACAACTTTTGCATCATTTTTAATTTCAACATAGTGATCAACATCTTGATGGTAAAATCCTGGAATCTTGGTAACAGGTGGAGCAGTAGCATAAGTATAGACTGGTGGAGACTTATGTATCATAGATGGAGCTTTTGGAGGAGCAAATGTGTAAACAAAGGGAACATCTTGAGTTGGACGAGTGAATTAAGTGCTTTGAATTTGCTGAGAAGTGGCAAAAGGATTTTCTTGATCACACTTATTTGAGGTCGGGAGCGAAGATAGCACAAGGTCTTTTTGGCGAGCATCTGGAGGTAAGTTCTGCAAAGCAGCTTGGTACTGTGTCACCATGAGACTTAATTCAGCAACTTGTTGCTCTATACGAGCAATAACTTCCAAGTGTGATTCTATTCCCGTACTGGTATTAGCCGCGACAGATGAAGCAGGACATTCAGATGACATGACCGTATTGATCAAACTAGAGTAAATGATGAGTTTTAGCAATGTTCTTGGCCTTAGACCGTGTGAAATACAAATATTCTACCAGTGGAAACTCAAAAAAGCTTTTCTCTTCTAAAGCGAGCAAGTTTGATAACCAACACAAATCAATCTCTCTTCTGTAAAGGAAAAAAAAATCAAAAGGTGAAAGAGTTAGTCCATCAATTATAATAATCAATCAAAATTACAAATAACATTTGTTTTGCCTAAACAGATTAATCCAAACTCTGAAGAATGGGGTGTTCTAAAAGAATAACCAAATGAACAAAATTTGATCATTTAAAATACTGGAATGAGTAGATTATTAGATTTTGAATAAAATGTAGATTCTTTTAGATAACGTAACAGAACAAAATTTGATCATTTAAAATACTGGAATGAGTAGATTATTAGATTTTGAATAAAATGTTCACAAACTAATCCTTTTGAACGGTTTAACTGAGTATGAAGGTGTTTGATTTGAAACAGGTGGAATATTTGGTAATTCTGACTTATTTTGAGATGAAAATTATTTTTCAAGGAAAACAAGGTCAACATGAATTTGAATGATGACCAATTGAAAATTAGGTGTGATTTTAAGTGATTTTGTCAATGGACTCAAAAGTATTTTAGAAAGGTTCAAAATATGTTCCAAAATTTTGGGAATGGAATAATGGACTAATCATGTTTAAGACAAAACATATGTATTTAATACATAAGCCAAACAACGCGAATAAAGCAAATTATATAGCATTTAACACATAAACAAAATATAATGCATCCTAATATATATGTGACCTTTTATACCAAGGGTAGGCCTAACAATTTGAAGGATGTATATACCATTTGAAATGTTCCATTGCCCCAAAATATTACAACTTTTATAAATAAATTAGAAGGGGATACATAACAGGGAAAAGGGGATATAAATAATTGATCCCACGCAGGGGTACAATACTAAACTAAGCCTTCAAATAAATCTTTCTTCTTGAACTTCTTAAGATTTTCAAACATCTTCGGATGAATTAGTACCTCTTGAAGATCCAACTTTTTCTAAAACTAAGCTAGTAAAATAAATTACCAACCCCGAGAGACAATGGTTCGACAAATAGCATATATAACCTTCAAATTTTAAACACATAAATATGATCGTCCATTTGGGCCGGTATGACACCCCATAACTCTATGCTCTTATGTATCTATGTTTCAAGCCTTATTTGGTTAGGTTTGGGGTGTATTAGGTTCATAGGAGACTCCTAGTACCTAAACAAGCTCAAGACTTCCCTAAAGTTGAGTTTGGGGTGATGGTTCATGCAAGTGTCAACTTTAAACAAGCATAACTTTTAGCATATTTAGAACTGGGTGGCCCATGATATGTCAAATGAAATAAATTTGTGTTAGCTTTCCAACACACTTGGTTTCACCTCATTCCGAGGTCAGATGAAGAATTTATGCTGGTTTTTGTAGAACTCGTTTGTGTAGAAATACAAATTTCAGTGAGCAATCCGCATCACTAAGTGTTATTTTGGTCCTATTTTCTTATTTTTGTTCAAGACTTTCAAATCCTAGGCTGTTTGGATGGATTAGGGCTAAGAAAGACCATTTTATTCCTAAGAAGAATCCCTTTGAGTTAGCTTCACAATGCACTTGGTTTCACCTCATTCAGATATCGGATGAAGGAGTTTTGATCGTTTTTGTGAGACCCTCTTGTGCAGTGGTGTCGCGGCCACTGTGGCCTTTTGATGGGCCGTTTGGGGAAGTTGAGGTTGGAGAAGGCCATTGTTGGCACTAAGGAAGGTGATACGGCCAGAGGCAAAGGCCGTGTGGCACGCCACTGACCGTGTGGATGGCCACAAGGTGTGCCAAAGGAAGCTTGTTGGACTTGGGGAAACTGTGGCTAAGGGTGGTGCCACGGGCACTGTTGACAGGCCATGGGGAGGGTGACGACCCGTGATGCTGGAAATGAGTGGCCTAGTCTCATTTTCTACACTAAGTGTGATTCAACGGACCATGAAGCACCACACGGCCCGTAAAGTGGTTCGTCAAAGTGATGTCGACACTAACTTTTTCTCAAGTGTTCCAATTCCATTTTTTTGTCTAAATCTTGTCTCATGGGCACTCCACATGACCTGTGGAGTGCCACACGACTTCAAGCCTCCAATGAGGCCATACTTTGCCAAATTTTCCATTCGTTCACTAATGATATTTTCATAAATGCTAATTATTCTAATGACCCTTTTTGACTTCCTTGGCTATCTTAACCTCACCAAAAGACCTAAACCCTATTCGAAAGGATCAAACTCATTACTCTCATCTAAAATAAACTCTCAATTCTCTCAAGAGCCTCCATCAATACCCTAATACAATTTCAAGGAAACCCAAGAACAAGATTGGATTCCAAGATAATTTCCAAGCCTCCATTCTTCCCAATCTCAATTCCAAGAAACTCTAGACCTAAGGTATGTGGGTTTCAACCATTGGGTCCTTTCACCTATGGTGCCCTAACCTCCTTTTTACTCAATTCACATGATTTAAAGTTTATTTCACAAATGGTTTTACTAGTATGAACATGTCTATGAACTATATTAAAGCTATGTAAAGTTGTTATGTTATGAGCTATAAATCTTGGATCTATTAGGTTGTGATGTATATTGCTTGAGGTTGTTTTACAATAGATTTTCTTGTATGACTTCATCTCTAAATTGCATGGTTTTATACCCCCATTATAGACTCGCTAAGTGTTTGATAAAATGTCCTGTCATGGTTTCTTGAGGAATTGAAGGCCCAAAGCATGTCTTATGTTACGAATGATGTTATGATGATGAAAGAAGAGTATGTATATGACTTTATGTTGATGATAGAAGGAAAGTATGTATATGATATCTCTCTATATAGTGTTGGATTGACTATAGCCAATTGAGGGGTATGCCTCAATCACCATGTGAGGTAAGGTATGACCATCCTCTAACCTATCAAGGGGTTTGTACCTTGGTAACCTATCAAGGGATTTGTACCTTGGCACCAGGGTGATGGGGTGGCATCATCACTAACCTATCAAGGGGTTTATACCTTGGTAACCTATCAAGGGATTTGTACCTTGGCACCAGGGTGATGGGGTGGCATCATCACTAACCTATCAAGGGGTTTATACCTTGGTAACCTATCAAGGGATTTGTACCTTGGCGCTAGGGTGATGGGGCAGCATCATCACTAACCTATCAAGGGGTTTGTACCTTGGCACCTAGTTGATGGGGCGGCATCATCACCAACCTACCAAGGGGTTTGTACTTTGAAAATCTAGCTTGGTCTTTTCTGCACATATGTTATCCTATATAAGCATGAGTTACTTAAGCATATTTTACTCAAGCATTGATCATACATGGCATATTGTTATATTATGTCTATTGCCTATTGTTATGAATTTTGACTATGATGCCTATCTCTTGTTGCATTGCATCCTACATACTTCGTACTGGAGTTGAGGGATAGTTGGGATGATCATCTTCCTTTGATTGAGTTTGCCTACAACAATAGCTATCACTCTACTACATGATATAACTATGTAGGAACCAGAGCCTAACTTGATCATCCTCCTCCCCCACGTGGATAGTTCGGTACTAATCAAGTTGGTTAGTGAGTTCTCCACTTCGGGGACCTTAGTCTATGTTTCTCTTATTATGTATTGAGACACTCTTCATTATGTTCTATTTTGACTATGAGGGTGAGCCCGGTTGCTTTGTCTTAGCCCCCACTCTTATCTATGTAGTAGAGGTATTTGTTGGACATACTATGTATCTATGATATTTGCTATGACTCTTTATCTCTTGATTATGATGTTATGCAAGTTTTCCCCTTAGTCTCTTTGCCCCTATTCTTACTCTTTTATGTTTTTTATATGCTTTCGCAACCAATGATGTGTAATGATAAGTTAAAAGGCTTGTTTGGGATTCCTTCGGGTTCCCCATTCGCCGTGTCACCTCTAGGCCCTATTTTGAGTCATGACAAACTCAATATCAGAGCACTAAGTTGATAGATCCTCAAAGTCCAACACACCGCATCAATTAGAGTCTTATTCATGGTTGTGTTGTGCACCACAACTATGAGTAAGAGGCTACGAGATGTTTTAGGAAATATTTCCCTTCTTTATGTTCTAAGTCATGTTATAGAGTTGTAGTAAGTTCCCCCCCCCCTAACGATTATTCTTTGTTATGCTAGATCTTGCCTAACACTCAAGGAAGAGGGGCTCGAACTCCTGAGGAGCAACCTACGAATAGTGAGCTCAGGGATGCTCTCACTATGCTTGCCCAAGTTGTGGCCAATCAAGTCAACCAAGGGGCCCAAGCCCCTCATACTACTATTCTGGGAGCTAAGGTAAGGGACTTCATGAGGATGAATCCTTCGATGTTCTACGGGTCAAAGGTGGATGAAGATCCACAAGAGTTCATTGATGAGGTTGAACTTGAAGCAAGGTGTTATGAGTATGAGGGAGTATACCCTCAAGTTCAATCAACTTTCAAAGTATACTCCTCATTTGGTGGCCGATCCTATATCTAGGATGAATAAGTTTGTGATGGGGGTCTCTGATTTGGTGAGCTGAAGAATGTCGGTCCGCTTTGCTAATTGGTGACATGGACTTGTCTCGGTTGATGACATATGCCAAAAAAATAGAGGAGGAGAAATTGAGAAAAAAAGAGATCATGAGGCCAAGAGGGCCCATTTTGAGGGTAAGTTCCAAAAGGGTGGACGGTATCCTCATGGCCAAGAGTGTTCTCATGATTCGAAGGTGGGCTTTGCTAATGATTTCCCAAGGGTCTGAGGTGTTGAAGGTGTGGCTCCGAATGTTGGGTGTCCAAAGTGTGGTAAGGGTCATAGTGGCCCATGCTTGAGGGGCACTAATACTTGTTTTAGTTGTGGGGAGATGGGTCACAAAAAGTTTGAATGCCCTTGGTAGCGCAACAAGGGTAAAGGTGGTGAAGTTGATAGAGAGGGTTCTCCAAGGCATAATCGTTTTGATGCTCTTCAAGGAAGGCAAAAAGTGCTCGATGTTATTATCGGTAAGTTGAAGTTTCCTTAGCTTTGATGTGTGTGCATTGTTAGGGACGGCGTGCCATTGTTTCTTTCTTTATTCTTTTTGGTTGTTAGAAAGTCCATAAGTGCTGATCCATGTTCTTCTTGCATTAGGTTTTGCCTTGTGACTTGGTAGAGTTGGTGTAGTGGTTTGTGGTGTTATACTTGGGATGGAATAGTTGCATGCATGTTGTGTCTTCATGGAGATTAATTGATGTATGCATTGGCTATGTTTATGGGTCTCTAGAATACGATTTTAGGACCCTACATTTATATGTTTGTGATGGTCTTTAGTGATGAGATATTGAATTGTGTAGAGCTTGTGAATTATTTGGGGGTAGTGTTGCGAGTCTTAGAGGATGAGAGGTTATTTATTAAAAGATGATAAGTGTGCTTTTTGGATAACAAAAAAGTGGTTAGAATTCTTTAAGGATTATGATATGAGTGTGCTTTAGTTCTTGTTTTGGTAAGGCTAGCGTTGTGGTTGGTGCTCTAAGTAGGGTGCCTATGAGTAGCTTAGCATATGTGGATAATGGTGGCAAAAAGGAGACTAGTGGGATCCATTGGTTGGCTAGGTTGGAAGTAGGTTGAGGGAAGTTGCCACGACCCACACTAGGGCCTAGGTGTGACACGGTGAATGAGAACCGAAGGCCCCCAAACAAGTCTCTTAAATTATAATTGCACATTATAGGTATAAATGGTAAATGAAAAATAGATGACAATAAAATATGGGGAATGGGACTAAGGGACAACTTGTAACCATAAGCGGAAGCAGAAGTTATGTAGTTTAAAACATACCAAGTGTAGTAATAGTCCAGACATACCTCTAAATAATGATAATAAATAGAGCCAAGAATACAAGTCGATAGTTTAAAACATATCAAGTGTAGCAATAGTCCAGACACACCTCTAAATAATGATAATTACAAAGCCAAGAATACAAGTCTAGGCTCCTCAATACTAAGTCAAAATTAAAGTACATCAAATATCTGAATAACAAAGGCAAAGCTTGAAGATAAGGTTTTTGTTCCCGATGAATGGGAACTCATAAGAGCTCAAAGTCTTCACGAGCAATCTAGCCACATGGAGGAGGATGAGCTAGATCGCCTGTCCCTACATGATTATAGCATGTAGGCAAAAATGCGGTTAGTACTTTGGAATGTACTAAGTATGTGGGTATGCAATGCAACAAGTAAATGTAATGACAAATAATACTTACCCAATATGACAAACTCAAAGCTTAAACAATATATTCAGTTCCAAAGTAAAGCGTAGAAATCATAAGTTTTATATTCAAACAAAGTTACAATAATCATAGGAATATTTTAGGATAAAATCATAATAATTTATTTGTGGATCTAAGACTTGAAAATATAGGTTAGCTTAAATAATGCAAATCTAAAAAACTTGAATTAAATTATGTAAAGTCTTGATAAATATTCATAAATAATCATAGAATATATTAATAACCATAAATTAAGCAAATATCAATTAGTATGCAATTATACATAAATTAAAGATTAAAAATTCGTAAATTCTAAATTTAGTTTTTCGAAGAGGACTTCTTGGTTGAAAGAAAACCAAAAATCAAACCCACATACCTTGCTTGATTAGCCTTGAGAAGATGAAAAGACTTGGTGGAGATCTTGAAGAATACTTAGCCTAAGTGTTGAGAGAGTTTTGCAAGAGCAATGTAGATTAGCGGATTTTATTTCTTTGAAAAGTGATGTAGAGACTAAGTAGAAGGGAGTTATTTATACTAATTTTGGGGGGTTATAAGGGTCATTTAATCATTAAAAAGTGGTCAAAACATATGGGGGAAAGGGCATAAAATCAGGTGGTGCAAAGGGGCTTTTTGACTCACTTTTAAAAAGAAGAAAGATGTCAAACACAAGGGAGTGGGCATGGGACCTAGGTATGGCAGCATTATCCTTTCCCATAGTGCTATGACATGGTATAGTATGGCCTCAAGTCATTCTAAGGGCATGCCAGAGGCTGCCCATGCAATCTATGCAACAATGGCAAAAGAATTACTCCCAAACAAGGGAGTGGGCATGGGACCTAGGTATGGCAACATTATCCTTTCTCATGGTGCTATGATATGGTATAGTATGGCCTCAAGTCGTTCTAAGGACATGCCAGAGGCTGCCCATGCAATCTATCCAACAATGGCAAAAGAATTACTCCCAAACAAGTTAATTACACAACCTTCACATATACCTTCATTTCGAATAATTCCAAACGTAAACCAAACTTCATTTTTTTAGTCTTAACTTCACATAACATTGCTCCCAAAATATTATCCCAGGATAAACCAACTGTCTTTCCAAGACCACCTTAACAATCACATAACTAAACCAAGATAATCGCTAAGATAACCTTTATTTCAAATTTTACTTAACTCAATAGGAATTCCCTTGAACATTATCCTTTCTGCAAGTATAGGCTTAAAATACCTAGTACATTATAAAAGTTGGGAATGGTAGTATAGTGTCCTTGGTGAATCCAAATCTTCTTGGGTGAAGAGGTCTAGATTAGGCAAGACCTTGATTCGGCCTTATTAAAGTTGAAAGTTTTGGGTGAGAAGATGATAGAGTGGAGGCTGTCTCCCAAGGGTGAGATGGTGGTTATGGTACCAAGTGGACTAGGTGTGTTTAAGGTTGACAATTGATTTGAGGATTGTAAGTCCTTATAGAGTGTATAGGGAGGTTGGTAAGGTTGCATGAGTTTGGAGATTGCTTATAGATGTAGATATGGCTCATCCGGTTCTTCATGCTTCTAGGTGGATGGGATGTGTTGGTGACTCTAGTGCTAAAGCACTCTTTAAAATTATGGGTGATATGGAGGACAAGTTGGCTTAGGGGAAGGTCCCGGTGGAGGTGTTAGATGGAAGAGTGGAAAAGTTGATTAAAAAGGTTGGTGACTCTAGTGCTAAAGCACTCTTTAAAATTATGGGTGATATGGAGGACAAGTTGGCTTAGGGGAAGGTCCCGGTGGAGGTGTTAGATGGAAGAGTGGAAAAGTTGATTAATAAGGATGTGGTGTTCGTCAAGGCCCCTTTGAAAGAGTCATCTATTCATATATGTTTCTCGGGAAGCTAGTACGGGCATGGAGAAGCAATATTCATATCTCTTTCATTCTATTCAAGCTTATGAGTTTGGTTAGGTTTGGGGTGTATTAGGTTCATGGGAGACTCCTAGTGCCTAAATGAGTTCAAGACTTCCCTAAAAGTTGAGTTTTGGGTGATGGTTTATGCAAGAGTCAACTTTAAACAAGCATAACTTTTAGTACATTTGTAACTGGGTAGATCACGATATGTCAAATTAAAGCCCTTTGAGTTAGCTTTCCAACGCACTTGGTTTCACCTTATTCCGATGTTGAATGAGGGATTTATGACTGTTTTCGTGAGATCCTCCTGTGCAATGATGTCACACAGACAGTTTGATGGGCAGTGTTGCCTTGGACGGGCCGTTTGGATGGATTGGGGTTGAAAATCCATTTTTTGCCTACGGAATGGGAAGACCTTTGATTTAGATTCGCAATACACTTGGTTTCACCTTATTCCAATGTCGGATGAAGGAGTTTTAATCATTTTTGTGAGACTCTCTTGTGCAGTGGTGTCAAATGGACAGCTTGACGGCCAGTGTGGCCTTTGATGGCCATTTGGGGAAGCTGGGGTTGGAAAAGGCCATTTTTGGCATTAAGAAAGGTGACACGACCAGTGGCACAGGCCATGTGGCATGCCGCTAATCGTATGGATAGCCACAAGGTGTGCCAAAGGAAGCTTGTTGGACTTGGGGAAAATGTGGCTAAGGGTAGTGCCACGGGCACTGTTGATGGGCCATGTGGATGGTGAAGACCCGTGGAACCTAGGCGTGAGTGGCCTGGTATCATTTTCTGCACTAAGTGTGGTGCAACAGACCACTAAACGGATCATAAACCACCACACGACCCGTGAAGTGGTCCATCAAAATGACGTCGACGCTAACTTTTTCTCAAGTGTTCCAATTCCATTTTTTTGTCTAAGTCTTGTCTCACAGGCACTCCACACGACCTGTGGAGTGCCACACAACCAGTCAAGCCTCCAGTGAGGTTTGCCAAATTTTCCATTCGTTCACTAATGGTATTTTCGTAAATGTTAATTATTCTAATGACCCTTTTTGACTTCCTTGGCTATCTTAACCTCACCAAAAGACCTAAACCCTATTCCAGAGGATTAAACTCATTACTCTCATCTCAAATACACTCTTAATTCTCTCAAGAGCCTCCATCAAGACCCCAATGCAATTTCAAGGAAACCTAAGAACAAGATTGGATTCCAAGATAATTTTCAAGCCTCCATTCTTCCCAATCTCAATTCCAAGAAACTCTAAACCTAAGGTATATGGGTTTCAACCATTGGGTCCTTTCACCCATGGTACCCTAACCTCCTTTTTACTCAATTCATGTGATTTAAAGTTTATTTCATAAATAGATTTACTAGTATGAACATGTCTATGAACTATGTTAAAGCTATGTAAAGTTGTGATATTTTGCTATGTTGTGAGCTATAAATCTTGGATCTATTGTAAGATTTGATGAGAAGTTGTGATGTATATTGCTTAAGGATATTGCAAGGTTTTGATTGATGATTTTACAATGGATTTTCTTGCATGACTTCATCTCTAAATTGCATGGTTTTATACCCCCATTACACACCCGCCAAGTGTTTGATAAAATGTCCTGTCATGGTTTCTTGAGGAGTTGAAGATCCAAAGCATGTCTTATGTTATGAATGATGTTATGATGATGAAAGAAGAGT